>JACVVK020000765.1:55000-144521 GCA_018292915.2 Batillaria attramentaria
TGAGTAAGTGCATGATTGTTCTGAAAATAGACACCAGTCAGCACTGTCTAGCTGGTCCTCAGTTCGCAACCGAATCACGTCGTCGGCTCAGAACACTGTGCGCTTAGAACTATGCTGTGTACGAGTCACTACAAAGGTCTCAGTTAGTTAGTTAGTTATTTAGGGCTTAACGCCGCGCAAGCAACAAAGGCTAATTCGCGGCTAACAAAGGTCTCAGATGTTATGTTGTGATCCAAGTGACAAATTCTGATGCACAGATTATTAATAATATTATTAATTTACCCAATTTCATGAAAGCGCCGCGAACTGAACCCAACACGCACGCTCACGTGAATCACACACATTCTCTCACACACTGGACATACACTCACGTGGTGCCAAGGGTCAGCTCAGCTATTTAAATTTCGGAATTTAGAATTGCATTCATTTTTCAAATTTGGTGGGCTGAACTTTTCCAAAGCAGAGGGGGAGGAAGCCGTAGTACCCGGAGAGAACCCCCGACGATCGGCCCGAATGAACGGTGCCGCATACGAGAAGGAAAAATTCTTTGCCCCGAGTGGGACTCGAACCCTTGACCTTTCGCATTGGTGACAAGTCCCTTAACCACTAGACCACCGACCGCCCCGCGAATTCAGCGCATTTAGTGAACAATTTTACACAGCGTTGTTGTATGCCTGACAATTTGAGCTTTTGAAAGTGAATACTGATATATAGCACACAGCCATCGCCACTTCGACAGGGGCTAATATATGATGTATAAGCGGTAAGTTTATGCTTCTCGTACATTAGACATTTTTCTTGATATTATGCTCATTTGCTTATAAAGAAAGAGTTGAATAACTGGTGCATTTCCTAAAACGTTAAAGTGTGCTTACAATGTCATGAGAGCATTTGATAAATTTATGTGCGTGAATGAAGGCTTCATCCATTGAACAAGCTGATCAGCTAACTGCGTTAGGCTCAAAGCCTCTCGGCTGGCCCGTCAGTAGCTGACAGTAGTAAAATGGATGACAGTGAATGGAAGCAAAGACATCATGTGAATATTTGATTCGCGGAATATAGAGAAAATGTCAGTCAGTTGTATTCTAACCCCCTGTCGAAATAGCGATGGTTAATACATTTGGCGTTATTAAATCATACAAACAAACAACATTTACCCACTATAAACAAATGCAGTTAGAATAGGTTGAAGGTTATGAAACAGATTTTGCATAAAGCACTGATTTTATGTTAGGACTAAGCACGTCAGTCCTGGTGCATGTACCTCTGCAACTGCTGCATCCAGAAAATGTCTTATTAGGGGTTGCTATTCAGATTCTCCGATTCACTTCTTGTCCCTGTACAAAGGAAAAAAATCAAGTTATTAATGATCTGATAGCATGAAAGAAATCTGTGTGTGTGTGTGTGTGTGTGTGTGTGTGTGTGTGTGTGTGTGTGATAAGCGAGGATAAATAAATGCAGCAATGGGTTTGGTACGAGGAAGGCAAATGAAAGAGTAACGACAAAAACTACTATGACTACTACTACTATGGCTACTACTACTACTCAGGGGCGTAGGAACCACGGGGGCCCTGGGGGCCCAGGCCCCCGTTCGATTTTTGGAAGGGTGGCCCGAATATCTTTAAGCCTCCCTTGCTTTTGATAAGAGGAGAGGGGGCCCACCAGTGGTGGGGCCCCCCTGCTCTGCTGTCGCAGGACACAATCCTTGGCAGTCAACACACACACACACACACACACACACACACACACACACACACACACACACACACACACACACAGAAACCTCCCCCACACACACACCCTTCTTCACCCCGGCCGTATGGCTCACCCGACTTAGTGGGCCCCCCTTCCTCTCAGCATCTTCCTACGCGCCTGCTACTTCATTTGCAGAAGAAAGGAACAAGAGTACACATACCTCTATCTTGAGTACGTCTCCTCCTCCTCCTCAGACACATCAGCCCGACAATGACGAATCCGACGACAACAGCGACCAGTGTAACGCTGCTCATTACAATGGCCACTATAACAGGTGCCGGCGTTCCATCAGCTTCCTTTGCTTTTGTTTCTCGCTGCTCAGTCTTCTCGTCTTTTACGGCTTTGTGCTGTTCTGAAAAAGCGAGGTAGCATTAGCGAGGCAGAGAGAGAGAGAGAGAGAGAGAGAGAGAGAGATGAGGAGGAGGAGGAGAAAGGTGTGTGTGTGGGGGGGGGGGAGTTAGGCACAAGGCCTTTTACATCTATATCGCCTTGCAACCCTCACAGGTCCCCCCCCCCCTCTCTCTCTCTCTAACCATCTATCTACCGGCTGTGGTACAAACTGTGTTATAAATGAAGCTTTTACTACACAAAGGACCGTTCAACATCATTATAGACGTTTGACCAAAATGGCCACGTAACGGTGTGTACAAAAATAAAATCCACTGCAAGGAAAGCTTTACTGTGAAGCAATTCATACCTACTGCAGTTCAAACTGACGTAACACCGAAGTAAAAAATGACTTTTGCAGTGACATGCATCACACTGCAGTTCAACTTCAGTGACAGCTTTATTGTGCTACCTTTGTATTTGCAGTCTGTGGCGTTGTCGTCTCCGTCAAATGGGATGACTTGGCACATGTACCAACCCTCGTGTTCCTTCCGCAGCTCTGGTATTCGAAGGACAATCTTGTCTGATATTGAATCGACGTCGAATTCATATCCTTCCGCTACAGTGCAGTTTGGATTGCCAGTCTGTTTTACCCATATGCAGCCCAGTACGACATCTGAAAGCACAACGGCACCTTTTGATATGTCAGTAAAATGCACCAAAACCTCTGGACTGTCTGTAAACATCCACTTGATGTCCTGATTAAATTCTTTTGTTATACTTCTTACATTCTCAGTAATTCTTTTAACTCGTCACTCTGAGTAACATTTGACTTCAGTTTCTCGTCGAAATTGAATAATCGAAATCTGTAGCAAGAAATACCTGGATGAACGTCGTTTTGGAGCTTGTAGTACTGCACACTAAAGTCATGCTTCAGCTCTGCGAGGTTCGCTGTAAAGCTGCAGGTTAGGGTTCCCGATATTCCAGAGCGTTCCATTTTACACATGGCTCTGATTCCCGCTATATGAAGAACAACATGTACAAAAACCTTAAGTGAGAAATTTTCTGTACCTCTATGAACATTCGGAGAGTCCAAACTCTATATATGCGATAAATGGTTTCTCAATATCAAGAAATGGAACAATCAAGGAAATGCTCCGACCAACCAAACCCACGCCAAAAAAAAAAAAAAAAAAAAACAACTAAATGCTTCCTCAGAAAGACGAATGGGGAAGGGGAGATGCCATTCTTCGGTTTTTCTAAATGTAGTTAATATTTGGTAAGTTAGGTTCTCTGGTGCAAATCACAGGCTGAACTTACCAAGTGCAATATCGTACAACTTTTAGGGGTGGATAACAAACAAATAAGAAGAGAGAGAGAGAAAAAAAAAGAAGAAAATCAAACAAAATAAACCTTCCGCTCCTGTGATCCCAGCGAGGCAGACGGCGAGGAAGATGCCAACCTGATGTCTCAGAGCCTGTTGATTGAAGGAAACACCACTTGTAAATTTGTTTGGAACAAATTATTCACCGTCGAAACTATAATCTACTAAATCAGAGTTATATCAGTACTGCAATAACTTCTCTTGGAAAATAAAATGTAAACGGAGTTAATTTAGTTGTTGCCATTATCAAGACACATATAAAAATAAATAAGGGATGTGTTTCACTTCAAATATTACATAATTAACAAATAATTAATGCCCTGTTTGTAATACATGTACTGGCGGCATCAGCAGTACTGACAGTAGTGGCAGACGGAAGATGAGGAGGGGTAACTTACTCCGATTTCTGGGACGCTTTTTAAATTTCCATTAAGGACAATGAAATAAAAAAAATGTGCACTGTCTCCGACCCTAGTGACATTTTACCAAGGAAGTAGACGGAGCGACTAGAAAAGGTTTTGTCACAGGAACAGCACGCGAGATTAGTACTCTTTAACTCGTGTTATGTTTAAAAATATATTTTATGGGTGTATATATATGGTCTCCAGAAGTGTGAAGATTAAATGTTTAAACATGATAACTCTCCTCTGAGAAGGAGAATAGAAAACACAAAGCGAGTAAACAGAATTCACAACCATGAAATGCTTATGGAAGTCACTCTCCTAAACTACCTAAAATATTAGATCAAACAAACTTGTAAGTAGGCAATACTGGAGTGATTACCTTCATGTTGTCAGCCGTATTTAAAACATTCACCCACGAGACGGCATCTACCTGCGTCTGCAACAAAATGTCTTGTGTAAAATAGAAGCTATTTTTTCGCCATTTTGATTTACATTCGAAATTTACAGCAACAACAAAACCTGTCCGGTAAGATGAGTTGTTAGTTATATCATGTCTGGATTTGACATGTATTTTTAATATTTTATCTCAAGACAAATTCAGTCAAACAAACAACAAAGGCAGTGTCGTACCTGCGACAATGGCAGCTGCGCCGTGCAACTGCAATCACACCGTTACGTGATACTCTGGAGCGACTGGAAGCTCACGCGGGTAGCTATGCGCCTTTATATTTGCGCCTATAATTAGATTTGAATAGACAGCACGTACCCCTTACCTGCCGGTGGCTGTCACGCAATACCACTCGCTTTGCCCTTGAATCTGTTTACGAATTATGCCCGGTGTAGCACGCGAAATGAAGCCCCCAGCACCATTTACCCATGAGTACTTCCAGTCAGGACCAATAACAAGAACAGACCTGGGTGTCGTATTCTCAGGACTGGAAGTGCTTCTATGTTACTCGTGTCCGGGGGTTCGTTTGACACATACTACACCGGTACAGACTGAGCAAGATAACGTTGTCGGGTGTTTAGGCGCTTGCTCGAAGCAAGATTGCTCACTTGTGCCTTAAAGATATACATGTATTACGTAAGCATTTTCACTAGTGTCAGCTGGTGCTTACATAATTTACACGAAATGTTCATCACTGTCAAAAAATAAGAATTCAAAACCCTCGCTTGTTTGTTTACTTATTTCTTGATAGAGGGGGGAAGGGCTGTGAATAATGCTCTTTTGTCGTCCGTTAACAGCAATTTAGCTTCGGGATTACAATGCATCTCAGAAAGTAATCAGCCGCGAATTAGTCTTTGTGGCTTGCGCGGCTTTAAGCCCTAAAAACTCACTCACTCACTCACTCACTCACTCAGAAAGTAAATATGCAGTTACAAAGCGCTTAATCTCGCAGCAAAGCAACCCATAGCGATACACACACACACACACACACACACACACACACACACACACACACACACACACACACACACACACACACACACACACACACAAATGCAGATACACAATTACAAAGGCGCTGAAATAATGACAGACTACATAACTGTGAAAAGTTTGACATGAAGAACTACCGGATGCAAACCACATATCGCCTGATAAACAGGTTCCTGATGTTGATCAGCAGGATTGTGATAGTGAATGCTACCTAACCAACTGTTGTTTGGTTGTTTGGGTGGTTGCGGATTTAGGGTAAACGTCCCTTTGCACCACATACGGGTGAAATGAAAGACGGGGCAACGACGAGAAAACAAAAACAACAACAAACCCCTCCACCAGTTCTATTTTCCCGGTTTCTATGAATTAGACGGTGTTGGTTGTAGTGATGATTTTGGCGTTGATGCATGTGCAGGCTATCAAACTATTTAGACTGAATTATTTAATGGGTCTACTATGCTGACTGGTTCTGACAAGCTTGATACCGGGACGCCACGAAACACATTACCTCACATCTACCCCCACCCTCCACCAGCCTCTCACATGGGGAAAAAAAACAAACAAAAAACCCCGCTCTCCGACCAGCAAAATGGGTAGTTTTCAATAGCATGATACTTATGTGCACAAACTTAATGCACAGCATCCCATGTTAAGACGCTTTGCATAGGTTAACAAAACTGTGCTTGGGTTGACCAAGAAAACTCCATAAGGTTTTGGAGGGTCAATAATCACAACAATCGATGACATCTTCCGCATGCTCCAGTCAGGAAAGCTACAGTAACATATAGGTCAGAGCGAATTACACGGAAGACATTTCAGACAGGAAGTTTTTCAATGTGTTGCAGTCAGGTTTAAGAAAGCAGAGTGTAAATCTGCAGCCGATTTTGAAAACTCTGAATCACATGTTAATCATGCAAAAGCATCTGCGTTGTTTCTTGCTGATTTGGCTGATTGTCTTCAAAAATGTTTTGTCCGTCGCTCCTTGTGAGTATTGCATTAATTAGACATCTTCAGAAAATATCTACCTTACCAAAATTTACGGTGATTATTACTGTCTTCCTGCTGTCTTCGCTATAAAATTGGGTAATGTTGTATCTGTACGGACGTATGACCGTAACAGCTTTACATTAAATTTTACATTTTTAATACTGATTGGTGGAGGTGATGTTTCATGGAGCTAATATTTTGGCGTATATATAGCAGTTGCTCAGGATACACGTTGCGAAAGAGGCTGAAGTTGGTGGCAGAAGCTAACGTTCGCGGTATAGGTATCACTTGAATCACTGCTCTCTAACTATGTGTAAGACATTCAATGCTTCTACGGCGTCGTACAGTCTTTTGTTACTGTTGGTGTTGTTCTTGTTGTTGTTGTTGGGGTTTTTTGTGTTATTTTTCGTGGTGGTGTTGTTGTTGAACCCATAATGTTTTCTTGTGTTTGCTATAGGTGCCCATTTTCACTTCCCAAACCTGGATGGTACAGTGTTAACTGCCAATGAAAACACTTCAGTTACTCTCCCGTTTGAGATAGTCGACGAAGGATGCGACACGGGTGCGAGATTTTCACTCGAGGTTACGAAAATACAAAACCGGGGGAAACTGCAGTGCTTCCTGTTACATATTAACGGACAATGTGTGCCGTCGTTCAGGAAATCCAAATGCGTATGTATGTCAGAGACCGGCAAGTATGAGTTCACACACATTGTTGACCGCTCGGACAATCAGCCGGCCTACTGGCATTGGTCAACAGATGCAGGAACTCTTGAAGAGATGAACATCACCTTCAATGTTTTGTGTGAGCTCACATGATCATTCATCAACACTGCTAACTCACGTGTGCGCGCGCGCGCGCGCACACACACACACACACACACACACACACACACACACACACACACACACACACACACACACACACACACACACACAAAGCGCTCTGCTGAAACTTGTAGCACTTGAAACTTGGTGGTGACACGCTACACAAATGTTCAGTGTTACACAAGTTTAAAAAGTTAAAAGTTCTGTCTTCATCACATTAATTTTAACAAAACAAAACAACAAAGAAGAAGATACTTGCAGTCAAACAAAAACAAAATTCATGATCTGATAGAACAGATATCTTAATGATATAATATCGATCACCATACAACTGAAATTTACCGAACTCCTTATGATCACTGGGTATGTCTGCAGATCCAGCTACAGTCAAAAGTCTTTCAGTGACTTCCCAGCAACGCCACATTACATCGTTTTTCGAGGAAAACGCCTCTGTTGAGATCGTTTGCCTGTGGGAGAACGGCAACCCCCCTGTCACTGCCCGCCTGTTGGACAGACACGGGGTAGAGATGGAAGGCAGCATCTACAGCAGTGGACAGATCCGATACACGTTTCCTGCTGTGAGCTGTCAGGACGCTGGCCTCATTCGCTGTGAGGCACCAGGGGCTAGTCACAACGAAACGGCAACACTGCTGGTGAAATGTAACTATTAGGTCACCAGATATTACTCATGTATTTTTGTACATGCAATCCACAACAAATCACGTTTACTTTATTAACAATATTAAGACAAGACAGAAAGGACATTGCAATGTTAAGATGTGTTTCGACTTCGTACTCCACATTTCATCAAAGAAGTCCTGTAATCATTTTTCCTCCACATCATGTTGCAGGCAGACCGCAAATGTGGTCTGTGGCATACGAACAACAAACAAGAGAGATTCCATTCCTGGAGATGAATTATCGCGCTCACACTGCCGACATTCAGAACTGCATTCTAAAGAGGCTTCCTGAGTCAGATTTGATTTCTGATGGTCAGTCACAAAATGGGACCACCGAACAAGCTCAAATCCAAAGAATCATACAGTGTTCAAAGTAAGATTAATTCTGCTTACCGTCAACACACCAGAGCCAATTCAAGCGATACCCAAATGCACATGCCATGAGTTATTGTGTAGTTTGAAAAAAAAAAAAGGTTACTTCCAAGAAACATGAACGTTTCTAAATCTAAACGTTTCTAAAAATCCTTCTTCAGTTTTTTTTTTTCTTCAAAAGCTAATAAATTAGCATTGGCCTAGATGTATCTCAAATACTGGAAATTACGAAATACATCCCCGAGGAGATGTGAAAGGTATTTCTCGACTCAAATGGAGTAGTAACAGTCGCAAATTCGTGGGATAATTCATTCCCTGCGTTGTTTGATGTTTGAAGCATCTCTAATATGGTTCTGACTGACTGCACATTGTATATATTGTATATTTGTGCAGCATTACATACATCAGGGGCTCCCCTCCTGACATGACACTCATGGTTCTTCTGGACAGTATCCAGGACAGGAAAGGAATTTGGCGCCTGGAACTCACCAACAACGCTGGTACTGGTTATCTGGACTTAGAACTGGAACCACTTGCTGAAGCAGGTAAAGTGAATTTTTCCATGAGCAGGACTAATATTAATTTTCGGTGTGTTCTTAGTATGTTTCTCTTGAGGTTCATCATCGTTCAAGGTACGTTAGACGATATGCTTTTGCATACAGGATTTATTGATTTAACTGTAAATTTTGACCCTGGTACCAAGCTGGGATGGTGGTGGTTGGAATGTTCAGTTGACAAGACAGACTCTCTGTCTGTCAGTATGTGTCTGTCCGTCTCCCTCTTTCTCGGTCTCTCTCAACGCCATCACTTGGGTTCAAAACAAAACACTTACATACTGGTCCGTATATGCTTAAATCTGTGCCCACACACAATTTATCTAAAGGGACAACCAAGAAAGACGCATGGTTTGGGTCTAGTTCGGATCAAGCTCTTGAGCCTACTACATCTGCTGTTAAAATGATGACGGGCGAGACCAGACGGACACCCCAGGCAGCTGACAGTGTTCATTCTGCTGCGAGTTCAAACGGATTGTCACACATGACCTACATGGCCGCCATCATTGCTGTTGTTCTCATTGTCGGCATCATCTCTATCAGTGTCAGTATCACCATCATCTGCGTAAAGAAAGGTAAAGTAAACCATGATGTGAAATCGATTTGGTCAGTGGAGGTGTGTCAGGACAGTCTTGTTATGGTTACCGATTTTTGACGTTTAACCAATAATTTCAGCCATTTTTTATGTTCTTTCGAGGATTGGACACCTGCCATGTATCATTTTTTTTCCTTCTGGATTAGTTTGTCCCGTATGCTAGATGCTTGAACAGGAAAGGTGCCTTTCGTACGGTAGCACAAAACACAAAGCTTAGCACTCTATACGCAAGCTTAATACCACAGTAGCATCGACGATAAGAAATACATACTCTCAAACTTTCCTTTTTCAATTAGTAAATAAATGGCATTGTCAATGATTTTATTTCGATGGCAGGTATCAAAACCAGCGGAGTTCCAGGGGCGGTCATGCGAGTGGAGGAGGAAGCGGCTGTCATCCAGTTCCGTGATCATGAACATGACGATGTCTCACGTACTGGATCCAACCAGAGCACCAACACGTACGAGGAAATCCCAGACAGGAATGTGCTGCCTCTCCTCGGTAATTATCTTCATGTTAGCGACCCTCTACCAGGAAGACCTCTCTCTCTCTCTCTCTCTCTCTCTCTCTCTGTTTTACTATAAAGTTTCATGTTCCTCTTTAAGTATGTTTGAACGTTACATTCACACAATATTTTCTTCCCCGTTCTCTCTCTCTCTCTCTCTCTCTCTCTCTCTCTCTCTGTGTTTTCCTCGTGTTTGTATGTGAAGCAGTGGTTGGACTGTACTTGGTAAGTACTATAAAGCTTTCTCTTTGTTTGTAGAACCACCACGCCCATCCAGAAGACACTGCCAGGCTCCTCCTCCAGATCCTGATGACTATCTCCATCCTGTTCCGACTCCATCTGATGTTAATGGAGAAACATCTTCCAAAGATCCTGCGTCATCCCAAAGTCAGCAGTCAAACTATCAAAACTGCAGCACTACTACAAAAGAGTGAAGGAAAAACTTTCGTCGGACAAATACATATAAACACAAGAAACGTAACAATTTTAATGAAAATAACAGTCTTTGGTGGTAGGATGAGTGTTTGGGAATTTAACGTCCTTTTCTACCACGTAAGGGGCAACGAGACAAAGACCAGCACAAATATTTGGCCCCAGTCAGGACTCCAACTTCCTACCCGACCAGTGAGAGCTAGTTCAACGCTCTACCATTCGGCTAGCCCGGCTCTCGCAACAGTATTTGAATGTTGTCCGTTTACAAATATGACATAATCATGTTGCAAGCCTTACTGGCAAAGACCATGAATAGGACCCGTAAACATGACAATATCAGTGGGTAATGGACCTTTCCCAGTGGTTCGGATTTTTCAGAAAAGGATTTTGAACAACGATTGGGGTTGCAACGATTAGGCACAACACATACTGGCTAATAGCCAAGTAAAGGTAGGTTTGACACCGCGGTATCTATCTAGTATCACGAATATTGTGTCAGATTGCTCTCGAGAATCACCCTGTCCGCTAAGTGTACACCAAAAAACTTCCCTGTGTTCACTGCATGTACCCGTTCATGGACCCCACTTTTTCAGGCCAGCCTGACCTGGCGTTATTCCAAACTTGCACTACGCATGTACCCTACTTTGAAGTACTGCTATGGCCTGCTGTTTTGAGTGTCATGAGAACACAACAAACACACCGACACTTGATCTTTCGAATCGTTACGGGGAAACATTACCCGGGTATTTTGTGTGACTAGACATTTCGTGTAAGACTTTAAAATGTTGCTTTTGTCCTTTCTCCGCTGTGAAATGCAAGATTCGTATAACTGCGCCACATGATATCTGCCTTGCTTTTCATGTCGTGTCAGTGGTGGGGATTTTGAAGCAAGTACAATCCTCAAGCGTTCATTACATGGCATAACCCTCTCTCCCTACCCCCTCCCCACCCCTTCCCAACCGCCTTACACAAATCTTGGTTTGTTGATTGTTTCCGGGTTTCACCACATCAGTGTGATATCAGAAATCAGTGGCTGCGGAAAACGAAATTTCTAGGGGCCGTTGGCTGCCCCCCCCCCCCCCCTAACAATCCAAAACAAAACAAAACACAACAAAACAACAGCAACAGCAACACCACAAACAAAAAACGGGGAAGGGGAGAGTTATAGGCGTTAGTAATGTGGGGGGGGGGAGGGGGTAATTAGATTTAGCAGGACTAAGGCCAAGCTATAATTTAATCTTTGTTTAGGTTTTATTCTCCCTTTTCTTCAGCTTGTTTTTAATTTCGTCTTCCTCTTCTCTTTCACTCACTGGATTCTTTAAAAAGAGGAGTGGCAGTGGTGGTGGTGGTGGTGGTGGTGGTGGGAGGGGGGGGTGAGAAAGATACACTGCCCCCCACCCCACCCCAACCGCCCACAAAAAAACCCGAACAGCCATCGGGGATACGAACTCACTACCTGGGTATTACAAGCTCGACTGTCCTAAACCTCAAGGGAACTCATGGAGAAAAACAACATTCTCAAGCAGCATGGTACATGTAACAAACACCTTGATAATATTTGCTTTAAGTGGTTCAAGGGTGAAGTTTTGCACACTGCTTCGCCCGTCCAGCTTAACTCATTTACTATGCGGGGGTCTTGGTTTCGAAAACACTGACTGCGGAAGACACTTTAAGCTGTCTCGACCCCTCGCCCTTCAGTAGGTATAATTTGGTGGTGGTGGTGGTGATGGTGGTGGTGGTGTGTGTGTTGCGGGGGTGGGGGGGGGTGGAGGAGGAGGGAGGATGAGGGTAGAGTCTCAATTAGGAAGCTAAAGAACCCGGGTTTACGCTGCATGCAAACCGTTCAATATACATAATTATCAGACATAAATTATCATGACACCATGCTCCTGTGCATGCACACTTTGGATAGGGGGGGGGGGGGGGGGGGGGGTCGGGGCGGTAAGTTAGGGGGTTCCTGCTTTGTACGAGTGCAGCTGTCTATTCATGTGTACCAAGCTAACAGGGTCGTAATGACATTCGATACTTAGGGGTATGCCTCTTTGCGCCAAAACCCCTCTCTTTTCGCTTCCTTGTTGTGGCCTACTTTGTGTGGTTATTGGGGTTATTAACATGACAGTAACGACCGGGTGCAGGCAACTTGGCGTTTCTCCAATTTGACTATAGAAAGCGTGAAGTGTTTGCGAAACTCTACTCCATGTAAATATTAAAGGGCAAGCCAGGGGTGTCGCATTTCAACCAGTCGTTATACGTTGGCTTATCACAAGCAGATATTACCCTCCTAAAGATAAAGCTTGTGTATTCGCTACCCTACGTGGATCCCCCCCCCCAAAAAAAAAAATAAATAAATAAAAAAATGAGCTGCATACGTCTGTACTTACCCTGGCTTGCAGCCAGAACTGTCACAATGAGACTATCCTTATATTTGGCACGTTCGTCCCTCATATTTCAAAAGAGTTGGAAACTAGCAGAGCGGTTATTGTTCGGCTGCCAAATATGTGTCTCCTAAAAAGTGTCGGTTGCGGTAGTGCTGCATCGACGAAGAAGCCCCCCCCCCCCCCCCCCCACCCAGAGACAAGAAGCAGACGATCATGGCCGAAAGGTCCATCCTAATAACGAGTATGTATGTTGATAATAAACTATAAGCAGCACACACAACGCCCGAGTCAATACTTTCAAATATTAATCCCTGTGTTTACAGCCTAATATTTGTACACCCCTCGACACTGAAAGCACTCACACGGTTGAAAAACCCTATAGACGTTTTTACACTACAGAAAGTTACTCGCAAGTGTTCAGTAGTAGTAGTAGTAGCATTAATTGGTATTAGTAGTAGTTCTGGCAGTAGTATTATGTACACGTACATATTTGTATTCACACAGTGTACAACAATTTTTATTTCACTCAAGGCCAGCTTGCGTTTCATGAAATTACATCGAATTGTTTCACATACATTAAAAAATACATACTCGCAACCTCCTCCTCCGATATCCTCATCCCCAAATTATCAACCCAACCCCTTTCTCGTAAACAAAAATGCAGCAGTCTTTGCTATGAACTTCCTCCCTCCCTTTCCAACAAAAAAACACGTTTTTCCCTGTAGCGCTCGCCTTTGGTTTTGGTGTCGACATAGAGTGTCAGAGTGTTAGTGTCGTGGTAGCGAAGAAAAGCTACAAGAGTCATGACGACGTTGCATAACATTCTGTTTGTCTTACTAAACCCTTTTCGCTTCCTTGTTGTGGCCTGCCTTGTGGAGTAAGATAGTGATGGTCGTGTATTCGCAAGCTGGCTTATAGCCAACACGACTGAACAAAGTATAGTGTGTACTGAAGTGTTTTCGAATCCTGCCCAACATACGGGCAAGCATGGGGTGGAGATTATCAGCCAGGCTTTGTACGCTGGCTTAATTTAGCACAAGGAAATATTCTCTCTCTCTCTCTCTCGCTCTCTCTCTCTCTCTCTCTCTCCACAGTCATTTAACAAAAATCCCATTATATTAAGAGTCGTTGTCGTTGCCTCTGTGTGTGTGTGTGTATGTGTGTGTGTGTGTGTGTGTGTGTGTGTGTGTGTGTGTGTGTGTGAGAGAGAGAGAGAGAGAGAGACGTGTCCAATGACATACAAAACGCACACCATTTCCTAGCACGCACGCAAACCAGAAATATGAAGAAACACAGTGCACCATCGTCTACAAGCGTTACAACAAATAAAGGGGAAAATTGTCAACACATTTAGCGCAAATCCTCCGGTAACACATAAATAACACTTGTACATTTCATTGTTGTTTCGTATGGAACGGTGTTCAAATACCGCACATAATGCTTCAGAACAACGCTCGCATGTATGTACTTTCGACACAAAAATTGTCACTTAAGTTAATGTTAGTAACCTAGAAACCTAGTTCTTTGTTTTCGGGAGACGGCCGGGGCACAAAAGTTCGACAGTTTGTTTAGAAACACAGTGTGCCATGCATTATCGGCGTATGCCATAGTTTGGGAGGGGGAGAGGTATTGTAATTATTTGTGACGCTACGCCACGAAATGAGTCGGAAGTTACATGCAGCTGAATAGTGCAACACCCGATTTTCCGACCGAGGTGGCTATTTTGTTTCATGGGATACGTCATTTCAACAGATCATAACTTCAAAAATAATTATCCGATTTTAATCTGGTTTTCACCATTGGATTCAGCATTAAAAAACCTGTAAGATCATATCAAAACCTCAAACACTGACTTCAGACTCAAATCGTGGGGGGGGCGTCACATTTTGGAAATTGGTCTATGAAGTGCAGCAAACGTACAGGACACTCATTATGCGACGTGTTAGTATGCATTTACCATCTATTTAGGATATTTTTTGCTGAAAACAAGCCTTTATATGAAACACATTTTTTGATGCTATGCAGTCTGATATTGACTTCAGCATTGACTGCTGCCGTAATTATTTTTAAACAACGACGTTGGCGTAGGCTGATGTTGGGCTGTCTTTGGTGGTGTCGTTCACGTGACTTTCCTCTCGTTCAGTCCCGACATCGTCGTTTGAAGTTAATGTAGAGTAGAGTGAAGTCAGTCCCACCTCGCTTGTCTTCAGGTCTTCATAGTCAAAGGCAGCATTGGTTTGCAGTTCTGTTTGACTCACTGCAGACATACCTAATGTAGCTGACAGCCTAACACTTTGCCGTCTGCTGTCTGTCATTCCTCGGTCTGCATCTCGATCAGCGCACGGGAGTGTCCAGTGACGTCGCCACACCCACACTACGAAAACCGTGAACACGACAACAACGACAACTATCGTCACTACCAACGTCACTGCCACTGCAACCCCTGTACTGAGGAACCCAACACTAGCATCACGCTCACCCCCGCTTTCTCCGTCAAATCCGTCAGAATGAAACTTGATCTGGAAGATAAAGTCACCACTGCCCCGATCGTTGGTCAGTGTCACTCTGTAGAAGCCAGCTGCCGCACTAGTGACGTCATCCACAGTAACAATACACGTCACAAGGTATAGTGACCTCGTGCTTTGCTGACAGAAAACTCTCAGGGTGATTCCGTCTGGGTTTCTCGGGCAGCACGTGAGCACGTTAGATCCCAGGAAGGTGATGTTGAACAGATGAGGCGTAGGGTAGGCGACCAAGTGGAAGTCTAGATAAACCGGTTCTCCCCTGTAGTTCACATCCGGGTACTCTTCTGATTCTGACTGTGCAGGAATCATCCGTGGCGAACACTTCACACGAAGCGTGATGTCCTCCATCTTGACCGGCCCCATCCCGTTACTGGCGGTACACGTATACACACTGGCGTCCTCACACCGGACACGTGACACACTGTGGGACAAGGGAGACGACTGTTTGGTCAGTTCCGTTCCGTTCTTCACCAACGTTACGGATGGTGTGGGTCTGCCGTCTGCCCGGCAGCTAAACGTCACCTCCTGGTCCTCCGCCCCTTCCACAGGGAAAACAGTCAAAGTCGGACTGGATGGACCGTATCCTACACTGGCAGTATAATGTTCTCCTTGGATGGTTTCAATCCAGTCGACGTCACAGAGAAAGGTAGTGTTGCCATGGTCACTGAGAATCAGGGTCTGCGGCGTCATGACCAGACTAGTGTTACCATAGTCACCAGAGTTGATAACGACGTTGCCGTTAGCCCTGACCCATCGCAGACGGCCCTCAGGGTTACCCACACTCTCTGTGCTGCACGTGCAGCTGATGCTTTGGTTTTCAGGCACAACTGGACTCGGGTTGCACTTCACGCTCGGTGTGACTGGCCTTACTACGGTGTTGGATCCTGAAAAACTGACGGTTGGTGTGACTGATCCAGGGGAGATGACCACACTGTACGTGTAGGACCCTGTCACCGAGGGAATCGGTTTGTGGAAGCTGCACGTGACGTTATTGTAGGTGGCGCCACCGTCAGTATACTGGGTTTTTATCACACTGGTATGTGCGGCTGGAATGGAACTTGAACTCTCCGCTCTGTGTTCAGTCCATAAACAGCCGTATCGCCCTCTCGCTGAGGAAGCCTTGCTGACGTCACAGGTTCCACTCACAGTCCATTGTGGACCGGCAATGTTGAACTGGGCATTGCATGACGTAACCTCGGAACGGTGAACAACATCGAGTTGACAGGAGACCTGGTCCTGACTTGGTGTATCACACATCAGAGTCAGGCTTCCGTATTGAGATCTGTAGGTTTTGATGTCCAACTTGAAGGTCAGCTGACTGGAAGCACTTGACGAAGACCGCGTTGTTGAGAAGAGGGGGGTTGTATTTGTGCACGATCCAGACGGTCGGCATGTTGATACTGTGGCAGTGGCTCCGCTCGGGGAGATGTATCTCCACGTGATGTCCTCATTCTGTCCAGCTCCCCGACATGTGACGACGTTATTCGACGACGTCTCATCCACCTCGATAACGTTAGACACGCACTGCTGGAGGTCCAGGCTTGCGATACACTGTGGCAAGAAAAGTACAGTGGTAATGAAGACACTGACATACTTCATGTTTCCCTCGATCGTTTCCAGATGTGACACGAACTGTTTTCCAGCTGTCATACGGACCGAATCCAATAACAATAATAATAATAATAATAATAATAATGACACGATCTGCTTCACAGTAAAGACAGGATCTGCTTGACAGTTAGGACAGGATCGGCTTCACAGTTATGACAGGATTGGTTTCACAGTTATGACAGGATCGGCTTCACAGTTACGACAGGATCGGCTTCACAGTTATGACACGAACTGCTTCACAGTTATTACACGTTCTGATGTCCACTTATGTCACGAATTGCTTTCCAGTTATGACCCGAACATGTTTACAGTTATGACACCGACTGCTTTACAGTTATGACAGGAACTGGTTTAGAATCATGGCACCGACTGCTTTACAGTTATGACATTAACTGCTTTCAAGTAACGACACGAACTGCTTTCAAGTAACGACACGAACTGCTTCACAATCATGACACTAACTGCTTTGCAGTTATGGCAGGAACTGCCTTACAATCACGACGCGGACTACTTTACAGTAGTGACACGAATCAGAGAAGACAGCTGCATTGTGATATTTGTCTTCCTGGCATGGCCAACCCGGCTGGGAGCTAAAAAGATGTGCTGGCTTTTCCGCGTCTCGCCGTCTTTGTTATCATCCTCCTATCCTCCGGGGCGGTCGGTGGTCTAGTGGTTAAGAGACCTGTCACCAATGCGAGAGGTCAGGGGTTCGAGTCCCACTCGGGGCAAAGAATTTTTCCTTCTCGTATGTGGCACCGTTCATTCGAGCCGATCGTCGGGGGTTCTCTCCGGGTACTCCGGCTTCCTCCCCCTCTGCTTTGGAAATGTTCAGCCCACCAAATTTGAAAAATAAATGCAATTCTAAATTCCGAAATTTAAATAGCTGAGCTGACCCTTCGAACCACGTAGTTGTCATGTGTTTATGTTGTGTGTGAGAGAATGTGTGTGATTCACGTGAGCGTGCGTGTTGGGTTCAGTCCGCGGCGCTTTGAACCGATTCATGAAATTGGGTAAAGCGCCTGTATAATACCCATTATTATTATTATTATTATTATGGTCTGCAAAAAGACGTAGATAATCACACATCCAACCCTATCAAATGAAAAATAGTCTGGAGTACTCGTACTCCTACAACAACAACATCAAGTACTACTACTACTACTACTACTAGTACTGATGCTGCTACTACCAGTACAACTGTATTTTGCTGCGGTCGTTCATATCCAGAGCGTTTGTCAGGAAATTCACTCAGTGAAATCCTGCAGTAGTTGCTCAACAGTCAGTTGTGGCTGGTCTTGAGTTGGGAGACCAATGATTTTCTGTATTTACTGCTGCAGCAGCGTTGCTGTTAACCACTTAAACTCATACAAGATGGGCAACAAACGCTAGCTCGATGTGTGTGTGTGTGTGTGTGTGTGTGTGTGTGTGTGTGTGTGTGCACCTCTGTCTAATAGTCTGTGACGCCAGTCTTTATGCCTACCGCGATAGGATCGGGAGTAAAGAATAACAGCGGTCGCACAGTCATTCTGTTGTTGTTGTAACTCTAGATACACAAGTTCACAATGTGTGACGCGACCAATGACGTATGATATTTTGACATCATTGTGAAATGCATGTTTTGTTGTATTAGTGGGGGAGCCAAGGCGAATAAAACCGGTCGATTGTTCACATCATAGTAGAGACATGCCGTTCGGAATATAAGTACATAACACATCTCTGAACAATATTAGCGACAGTAACACCTGGACCGCCCCCTCTGGTGGGCGTGGCCGTCTGTTAATTGGGACAACATGACCCAGAAACAAATTATTACCCCTTTTCATCTTTAGCTTGGCCTAAATGGTTATTGTGATGAAATGAACGAAAGACAAACTTAAAGAACATGACAGGGAACCATCTTATGTTAGATTTGGTTCCAAAGTATCAAAATATTATGTTGGAGGACTTAATTAAATTGGCCATTATGTTTTACACTTGTAATGTAATTAGCAGAAAGGCCATTTATTTTGTAGTAACAGGTATGAATCCGGTCTCAGAAGCATCCTAACTGTTGAATAAAGCAAGTTATATTTGTATTGTTCAAAAGAGATTTAATCTTTTTTTTTTGGGGGGGGGGTATTAATTCCATTATGGAATAATTAAGAAAAAGTAGGTCAAATGGACGATTTCAGGACTGAGTCATACCGACTGCTTGTAATGGTTAATTTCCATCTTACATTGCAAAATGCAAAACTTTTACTGAACAGTACATTTTTAATGCCCTAATGCTGAGCTTAACATTTTCTATTTATTAATTAGAAACTTATTTGGGTCACGAGGTCTCACCTTTCAGGTATGATGTCTAAATTCCTAAACTGTCCATTCTGTTGTCTCGGTACGAGTCCTTGTAAATATGTTATACATGTACTTGGTGTCACTGTGCAATATTTTTCTGTTTTGTTGTAATTGTCTCCATACTCTCAAAGGTAACACGTAAAGAAAAACACACACAAAAAACGGGAAAAAACGACAGTCATCAAGATGAGCCATTTAGTCTTCCTGCGAACAGTCTCCTCTGCAGGCACACAAGGCAGTACATTGCAGGTTTGCCTTTCTGCAGTTGCATCTTCCCCGGCAACACCGTTTACACCCACATTTAATTAGTTCCTCGCACGAGTGTCGTCCAGATCGGCGTCCAGGATTTATCAGCCTCCCTCTCCCATCCCCAGTTCGATGGACTGGGCAGTTGTGGGTCTTTTTCAAGACTCTGCCCCCACACATAACCAGACTGGAATTCTGCTCTCAGAGCACGCTGTTTCAGTGCTGCTTCCGTTGGAGGAATGTTCTCCAAAGATTTGCTGTTTCTGGAGAAAAAAAAATCGCCTGAGGAGCTGCGTCCACCTTCGTTAGTGTGCTGGAGCGGTTATACATCAAACAACAAATCTTTGGAGTGTGGCGAAGGTGTCTTCCGTTACCTGCCTGTCCGTCATGGCCAAGAAAGCTCTAGTAGCCTCAGGGAATGCGTTCCAGGTACTCCACGCTGTTTTCTTCCCTCTCCCAGCAAGAAAGGACACAGTGTCACATCCTATGAAGGCATGGAACGCCAGAAGTGCCCATGCTTTATATGGTCCAAGAAAGTCAGCAATGTCATGGGCGGCAATGTACCTGAAATTCTTGCCACATCCAAAGGCAATCCACAGTTCCGTTGCTGCCATTTTGTGGAAGTGCGCAATCGCCAGCACCAGCACACCCGTGTCTGTTGTCCTGATGAGGAAATTGTGCAGACTGACCAGACCGTGCACAGTCAGCTATGCAGTCTCAAACTGTCGCTGGATGTACGGCAGGAAAATGAGATCGACATACTGCTGAAAGGTTTTCGCAAGCTTTGGTGACAACATCTGGACGATTGTTGCACCATCCAGCACTTTGGCATCAACGTCTGGTGAACATATTGAAACAGGGACGAGGACAGCATCATCTACGACATCTGCTGTGATGTCTGCGGGGTCCTCAACAACCATGAAAGCCTTGTCGTCCAAGACCTCTGGAGGAACATCGGGCAGGTCGTGTAGGACTGCAGGACTGTCAGCAACAGGAGCTTCAGAAGATTGAACAGCAGCAGGCAACGGGCAGCTCTCAATAATTCCACTAGTATCCCTAGTGCAGACCTGTTTGATGGCAGTCCCCAGATCTTTGGTGAACAATAGCACGACGTTTTTTTCCTTCGTGGGTGGCGAACAAGTCTGGGATATTTGCAAGGAGTTTTTCACGAAGACGCTGTGAGTGGACTCTGTGGAACATAAAGACCATGGGCTTCCAGGCGGCTGGCATACAGGCGACACAGGTAGAATAGTGGTCTTGTCCGAGGGTCGTCCCTGAAGCTTTCTACATAAACAACGAGCTCAGCAAACGCAATCGCCTGTAAAGATGATGAATCGTCTTCTTCAGCAGCATCTTGGTTGGCTTTTGGCTGTCTTCTGTAATATGCTGACAGACACTTCAAATGGTAATTAGCATCCCCCGATACCATGTCTACGTTGGCAAGCTTCCGGAGCACCTCCGTGTCATTGATATGAACTGCTGTATAATAAACTTTGTAATGCACTCCTAATGTCCATGCCTCATGGGTCCCCTTTGAACCTGGTGGTTTATTACAGAAAAAAAAAAAAAAAAACAGCCGGGATTTGGTTGAGCTGCCTGCTGGTGCTTCTTCACTTTTACTATCCTCTAGTGCAGTCGAGGACGTACCAGTTGCTGTCCTAGTTTTTACTGGACTTGCAGAGGGACTGCATGCCTGCTTTCTTTTTCGCTCCAAAATGGTGGTGCTCACCTTTGCGTAGCATGATTTGTGCCATGAAGCAGATTTCAGACGAAATGTTTACTCAAACCCATTCCCGTCATCGAGACGGCATAGGCTTACATCGACAGGATTGAAGCCCATTACTTGAAATTGTTTGATGTTTTCAGCAACATACTTGTAACCAGCCGCAGGAGGTTTTCTTGCAGGGCAGACGAGATTCACTGTCTTTGGCACTTGACAAAAAGCACACAATGACCAATTAATAGGTTCTTCAGGTGGCGGAGGCTCAATGTTGAGGTCAGGAGTCTCAATACGCTGATACTCACTCGTCATTGCCTTGCTTACTGAAACCTTCAATAGAAACAGACGCCTTAGGTTTCGCGCACTTGACCGGTATGGGTTTCCATACTTTTTGGGAAATTCCGATGGCGTGCTCCGGTGTCGTAGAATATTTCGGTTCCCGACACAAAATAACGCAAAGTGGCTAACGATGCAAAATTGAGATTGTAACGTGAAATTGATCACGTTGATAAGCATGAGATCAATAAAAGTACTTCAAAGTAGTATTTTGTTCCTTCCCGAACAGTAAACAGTTCAGTATTTGACATTGATTTCATTGCACTGAGACAAATGTCAGGGTCGTTTCATCACTGGATTTCAACAAACAAAAGCATTCGCCACTGATACAATAAAACCATTCACGAGAAACACGTAAAAAAACAATGAAACCAAAATGCACTGACTTACCAACTGCACATCGTGAAAAGTTGAAAAGTATTAACTGAAACTAAAAGTTTCATTCAATCGACAGACTTGAAGACGGGGGTTGTAGGTTTTTATTCCACAATAAACCACATGGAAAATAACTTTGTATAACAGAAAAACCATCGCGATGCTATCACAAATAGGGTATTTCCTGTGGCGGGCATGCAATCTGCCCTTTCACCGGTTCGGCCAGAGACACCAGATCTGAAACAAGGTCGCCACTGCGCGCGCTTTCCTGTGGAAGCACGATTGTGCCAAAGTTAGGTGAATTGGCACTTTTAATCGATCACTGATCGGCTTAGAATGGCATGAGAAAGTGTTACTGTCGCTTTTATTAATCCTTGAAGCTAGCTTTATTAGTGGACTAAGTGACATATTTCTACTCTTTAGCGAACAATCATAAGTCTTGGATCCTCCACTATATTGTTACAAAGACGTGGAAGTGACAGCTTTCGAACTGACCTAAAAGAACAGAACTTTCTGTGACGTCGCAGTCTTATGACGCACGCAACAGAACAAAAACTTTATGACGTCTGGCAAAATCAGTCATCGGGCAGACCTCGAAACAGCCTTCCATTCCACTAGCAGCTCAGTCGTCCAAACCAGTTGTAGTCCTTTCATCTCGGCGATAGCCATAGCTAGACCCTGATCTTTGATCTTTGGCCGGTTACATCGACGGAATTGGAGTGGAATGATGCCGATGCAGCCGACAGTCTCCAATCCCTGACTGCAGTGTCGCTGTGAGAAGAATACTTGAACACTGTCTCAGACTCCAACGGCGAGTGTTTCACCAAAGATCCTGTCATCAGTCTTTGGTCGATAACAACGCAGTCAAAATGTTCAAGATGCCTCCTACGCCGTTGATAATTGCCGCAGTGTGTTGTGCTGTCGCGCTGGTTCTGCAGAGTATAGCGCTGGCAGAGAGAGCATGGGCAATTAACAAATTCGGATTAGGTGTGGGGCTGTACAAAACTTGCATAGAGAACCCACTTCCCTTTGGGGACAAATACATTTGTAAAGATCTGTACGATGCCGATGAAACACCAGGTAAGTGTACAGTCGCAAGTGTTACGGGTGTTACAGCGGGTTGTCTTCCTTTTTGTTGTTGTTGACTTGTTGTTTCTTTCTTTCTTTCTTTTGTTGTTGTTTTTCTACTTTTGTTTTGGTTGTTTGTTTGTTTGTTTTTCCTTTACCTACACAAAGGTACTATCAATTTCACGGACAAAGTTTTAGATGCACAGCCGTTTAGTTCAACTGTTTCGATAGATTTTCTCCCAAGATAACATGTAATGTTTGAAATATCAAGACTTCTCTATAGTCTTTCTAAACGTTAAACGTTTTCTTCACTCTTCGAGAATAGGATCATCATTTCTTGATCGCCCCTCAAAAATGTTTCAAATGGACACCAGATAGATACTCACACAGCTGTTGTTAGTACTCAATATTTTATACAAGGAGAGAGCAACCGCCTGTCGCCATGCCAGAAAAAGAGCTAAAAGACAAAAAACTTATCTCACCACAAGAATGGTGTGCTCAGACTTTGAGTTTTGTTTGAACTTGGCGCGCTGGGTAAGTTTGCGGCGCATTGTGCAGTGTAAATGCATTGATATTATATATGAACATTAGTCATTCATCCCCAACGGTTCAATACCTTATCTTGTGATGTGTGTGGGTAGGTTCGGGTGCTTGTGCGAGTTCGGAAGATATGTGTGGATGTGTGTATGAGGAAGGAATCAGGATATATATTGAGAGCTGTTATCTGTGATCTGTATCATGTGCTAGGTCCGCCCCTCCATTTTAATTGTTACTCTTAGTGTTTGTTTAACATAGTTAATATGAGGCAATGCTAATGCCTATTTCTTAAATTGTGTTTTAGCCAATGACTGAGTGTGTGAATGTGTAATGATGTATACATGTATGTCGGTTTTGTATTTCCGTGGTATATTTGTGTATACACGTGTTTTTAATAAGAGGAGCAAAACAAATTCTTCTTTGTAACTAGGAAGCGAATAAATGTATCTTTATCTTATCTTTATCTACATCGGAAAATGCGTTAATTTGTTAATGTACTAATTATCAGTATTCATTTTCGTGCAGGATGGTTGTCAGCTGTCCGCTGGTGTGGCTACTTTGCGACTCTTGGCATGACGGCCGGTTTTGGCTGCATCGGCGCCAGCTTCTTCTTCCAGTTCGAAATCTTTGATACCGTTGCCCTTTCCGGTTCCGGTGTTGCAAGTAAGATGTAAAGCGGCAAGTTCGTATACTACAGACTCTATAGGCTAGAATTTTGGGAGTGTACGCTTGGAAATCTTCCGTCCGCTGCGCATTCAGGGCCTGCGTGTAAAAGTCGAGGTTAGGGATTTAGCCCCGGTTAAAATCTAACCTCGAACTAAACTAGCTCCAGGGTTAGATTTTCTGTTTTCTTTTTGTTTGTTTGTTTGTTTGTTTGTTTGTTGTTGTTTTTTTTCTGGAAGCGGATCCATTCCACCATGGTGCCTTAGCCGTTATAGAAGAATTTCTTCTTCCTTTATTCGCTTCCTTTTTTTTTTAATTCAATTTTGTTTTTGAGCTGCTTTTGTCCTATTCTGGGTTAGGCCCGTAGCCGTGGGTTAAATCAACCTCGAGGTTTACATGCGGGCCCTGGTTGGTGCAGCAGGGAGCAACAGGGCTGCACAGAAAACGTGCATCGACTTCGTTCGGGATTTGTCAAGGCAGTGTCACGGTACTATCTTGTAGTTGTTACATCTTTCATTCCAAAAATGTTGGTTAAAAAAAACAAAAAACAACAACAACAACAACAACAACAAAAAATAGGTCTTTATTTTGTTTTCTTGGCTCCCTTGTGTAACAAAGGGAGTCTATGTAATAACCCTCCGTCGTCTGTGTGCGCGCGCGCGCGCGTGTGTGTGTGTGTGTGTGTGTGTGTGTGTGTGTGTGTGTGTGCGCGCGCGTGCGTGCGCGCACTTCCGAAGTAAATCTCAACCTTGGCATTTTCTCACCAACCTACAAACAGCAGTGGCACCAAACTTGGCATGCCAATAGCCCTAAGACCTTTCCAAATATATCATTTTGAATGTCCTTGACTCAATGTCAAGGTCACTAAAGCTGTGTGTTTAAAAAATTTACATTGGCATTTTCTTGGAATTTACAAACACTAGACGTTTTAAACTGTGCACCTTGATAGACATTAATAAGTACTTTACAGGCAGACATGTATTCAATGGCCTTGTGTCAAGGTCAAGGCCGTACAAGCTATTTTTGTGAAAGCTTAACATCGGCTTCACTCAAAGATGGCTGTTTCACGGCGTTAGATCACACCTTTTTCCTCCCCCCCCTTTTTTTTCTTTTTTTGTTTGTTTGATGCTTTAATTAAAGAACCTTTCCAGGCAAATGAATATATGCATGTAGGTAAACTAGTCAGGATTTGCTTTGTTCACTGTCCATATCTTCCTTTTGCACAATGGCAGTGGGGGTATTTTAAAAGTCAAAGTCACACGTGAGCCATTTGCCGCCCTAGTATCCCAAGTAAGTGTTTTCTCACCGTGAAGCTTCTTTAAACACGCGTTTGATTTCTGTTGCAGCCCTGTGTACTCTCTTAGAGGTGGTGCTGTGGAAGAATTACAGTGGATATGAAACAATGGGGTCTTCTTACAATATGACTTGGGCAGCATTCGGTCTTTGTTTGGTTGCTGACGCGCTCATCGGTGGGGGTCGGAAGAAGGAATGATGATAATATCTAAGGTTTTGCTGCATCAGCATCACAGGGGTCTTTCAAATGCAGCTGAATATATAGTATTTAGTCTCACGCAAGAATAAACTTGACAAATTTTGTGTTTGCCAGTGTATGCAAGAAAGTAGCCAAACTAATCTAATGGTTTTGCAGAAGAGGCCACAATAGGCTAAAGAAAGAAATAGCAAGTCCTATCTTACCCAGTCACGTTACACACGACCCAAAAGTTCAATTTACGAAAATCACGGTTTGCGGCTTAACCTAAAGGGATTAGAAGTAAGGTTTTGTATGACAATGAAGACAATGTAGTCGCCTTTCAAAAACTGGAAAGAAGTTTGCACATGTTTCATTCGTGGCAAAGCCACACTTGGTTGAAAATGAGGAGCATTGCAGAATTTTCAGTAGACATTTTTGTTTGGCATAGTAAAAATTTCGCAGAATAAGTCGGAGATACTCAAAAAGCGCACGGTATGTGAAACGTTCCTGATCTACCAAGTGACGTGATACCCGACTCAATCCATCTTCGACATTCACGATTTCCAGCTGAATTGAATGTGAATAGTGAATGAGGTAATACAACTGCCAGCGCAAAAAAGCAACATATGAAGTTGGGGTTGTTTTCGTATCTGTACATGCCAGTCTCTGTCTCATTCAGGGAGCCGGGATGGCCGAATGGTATGCTCGAGTCGTGAGTTCGAATCCTGGCTGGGACAAAATACTTGTGCTGGCCTTTTTCTCGTTGCCCTGTCTTTAACATCAACCCTTACGTGGTGGAAAAGGACGTCAAACTCCCGAACACCTCGAATACCTCTAGACCTACCCTGCAAAAACGTTTGCCTGAGCAATGTACCTTGCGCACAGTGCCAAAAACGAGTGTCTTCTGAAAATGTCGTTATGCGCCTCGAAGTAATTTAAGTGTGGCATTGCCGCAAACGGAAGATATCCAAATTTGTTTCGCAGTTTTTGAAAGGCGGTTGCATTGCCTTTATTGTCATACAAGATTGTATGTCTAATCCCTTTAGATCCAGCAGCAAAACGTGAATGTCGTGAAATTGATCTTTTGGGTCGTGCTTCATGTGACTTGTAAAATAGGAAGGTTTCACTTGCCATTCATTCTTCCCTACGCGTGAATTACTCTGAAAAAGGGGAAGTTGTGAGAAATTTCTTGAATATAGTGCTGACGCCTAATTTGTCCAGTTCACTTTGCGGGAGAATGTATATTTGCAGCCACTTTGCCCAGTTCGGTAAACTAAGCGGGTTATTGTCTAAAGTAGATTCCTAATATCATGAATTAGGAAGCCCTTCTTTTATGAGCCACCCGTTTTGGGTTGCACGTTTGCTACACACAAAAATGAAACACGCGATTATACAGATGTCGTAGATATATTATTCCGACATTTTAAAATTGCAAGAACGGAATTATAGTGCACATTTTGGAACTGTCTGGAATAATGCAGCCGTGAGATTTCTCACACATGGGTATAATCTTTTGTGTGTATCAAATGTTTTACTCTTTAAATATATATCTGACTGAAAAAAACAACAACAAAAAAAACCATCAAAATCAGTGTGAGCGATAACCAGGAAAAGTGGACCATTCAGAAAAGTTACCTCTTCAGAAATCGGCGAATAAAGCTTTTTTTTTAGAAAGCGGATCAAGGCTCTTTCTTTGCTTGCCGTTGCTTTAACCTTCGCCGTATGTCGCCTAAAAAAAACTTGCGCGCCGCACATCGTTGGTGCAAACGCACCCATAATTTAAAGAGGAAAACTTTCGCGCCATACATCATGGATGGAAACACTCTCACTTTTATAACGAGGAACTAAATTGAATTCAACCAACACTGCTTCCATGTGACGGTCTTGGTGCATCCGGTTGTAGCGATAAAAAAGCGATACATGTCATGAAGATTGTTTGTTTGTTTGTTTGTTTGTTTGTTTGTTTGTTTTTTCAGATAATGCGTGTTTCAGTTAATTTGCTGAGACCGATCTCATCATCCTAGCAGCCCGTCATTTGAATAATATGTGCAGTTTCAATCTGCGACGATATTCATTTGGTCAGATATCTGTTGACGTCTCTCTTCGTTTGTATAATGTATTTTCGGGGAGCAGGGATAGCCGAATGGTGGAGCTTTTGACTCTCAGTGCTCGGGTCGTGGGTTCCAATCCCGGGTAGGCCCAGATATTGGCTCTGGCCTTTTTTCTCGTTGTCCCGTCTTTGATATCACCCTTGCTTGGTGGAAAAGGACGTTAAACCCCATTCGTCTCCCCCCCCCCCCCCCTTTGTGTATTTTCTTTGTGTTTACACTTATGTCCAAGTGACTATACCCTCAAGATTCGTTTGCGTCCACGATGTATTAGTCCGAGCGACACTCCTTCTTACGGTCATGCACCACCCTGCTCTGAATCATATATGAGATATTTTTGCAGATTTGTGAAGGTCCGTCACGTCTCTTTAGATATCCGTCGGGTGCCAGACTGGAAAGGTTGGGCAAATTTTGTAATTCCAGAAAATAGAATCAGCCCGGAGCCCGCCTTCTGGCAAGGAAGACAATGTATGTGAAAAGACTGATCTACTTTTGCACGGGGAACATTGATTGCGTCAGAAAATGTTTTACTGTGCTACTGACGTCAGAGCTTTGCACACTCTGTCCCCGCCGTCTTTAAAGTGGACTCGCCTGGGAAAACCCTATTCGAAGAGGGCAAGTGAAAAGAAAATGCAATGAGTCTGTGTACAGCAGGGGTACACAATGTCGATTGCAAATGAATGATATTTAGATTCAGCTTCTGTCAGACAAGACAGTGAGAAACATCATGTTCTTTTAACAAAAAGAAGTTATTGTTTTTCATATTTGCAAGAATACAACGCGTGTTATTATTTTTTGGGGGTGGCGGTCATGTTCAATTTCAGCCTCTCTTTCAAAATGCGAAACAATAACAGTCTGGCACTCTTCGGGATCAGAATCAGCACACTTTTCGCACATAGAAACCACAGGAAAATCGTGTTTTTTTCCGAAAAGACGTTCTTGCTTTTCATATATTCGGCAAAACAATTAATGCAATGCAGCTTCTTTTTAGGCATGTCAGTGTGAATTTCAGCATCTCTTTCAAAATTTTCATCATTTACAGTATGTAACTCATCAGAATCGGAATCATCACCCATTTTTCATACAAAAACCGCGGAAATATCACGTTTCTTTCAGAAAATGAGTTATTGGTTTTCATTTATGCGGACAAAACTACGCGTTTTATGATGTTGGGCGGTCATTTTGAATTTCAGCCTCTTTCAAAATGTTTACAATATTTGCAGTTTGGCACTCATCAGAATCGGATTCTGTATCCTTTTATCTCATATACACCACTTTAAAAAATCGTTTTTGTCAAAGAATAAATTCTTGATTTTCATTTTTTGCGGACAAACAACGCGTTTACAGTTTTTGGCGTCCGTTTCGATTTTCAGCCTCTATTTCAAAATGCTAAACTTTACTGCCTGGCACTCGTCGGATTCGGAATCAGCATCCTTTTTTCATGTGAAAACCTTTTAAAAACTTCGTTTCTTTTGAATAATAAGTTGTACAATTTTCATTATGCGGCAAAACAACGCGTTTTTAAGGTTTGGGCGGCCATTTTGAATTTTAGCATCTCCTTCGAAATGTGTAACATTTACAGTCTGGCACTCGTCGGATTCGGATTCAGCACCCTTTTCTCATACGGAAACCACTCAAAATCTCTGGTTTTGGGCGAAAAGTTAGTTACTGTATCTCATGTAGGCGGTAAAAAGAAGCAATGTAAGTTTCTTGTCGGCCATGTTGAATTTCAGCCTCTCTTTCAAAACCGTCAACAGTTAC
Source organism: Batillaria attramentaria (assembly GCA_018292915.2). NCBI lineage: Eukaryota > Metazoa > Mollusca > Gastropoda > Batillariidae > Batillaria > Batillaria attramentaria. The sequence goes on from JACVVK020000765.1 coordinate 84,398, forward strand.
AGTCTTGCACTCGTCGGATTTGGAATCAGCATGCTTTTTCATGTAACAATCATTGAAAAAAGTCGTTTCTTTCCAGAAATAAGTCACACATTTTGATATATACGGCAATACAATGCTTTTCAGGGTTTTTTAAACGGCCGTTTAGTATTTCAGGCTTTCTTTCAAAAAGTTCAACATGTACACTCTGGCACTCGTCGGATTCGGAATCAGCACCCTTTCTTTTCATTGATATCACTGATAAAAAGTTCTTGCGTACATATGTGCGACAAAACAAAAGCATTTTAAGGTTCTTTGGCGGCCATTTTGATTTTCAGCCTCTCTTTCAAATTGCCCAACATTTACCGTCTGGCACTCGACGGATTCGGAATCAGCACCATTTTTTCATCTAGAAACCACAAAAAAATCCCATATATGATGCAAAACAAGGTATCATGGTCTGTCGCTCGGACTATATGGCGGAGGTTACCAAACGTGTTTTTCTTTCTATAAAAGTATGGGAGAGTTCGCACCCATGACGACAGGCCTGCAAGTTTCTTTTTTCTAAAGCCATGGTGTGTTTGCTGCGATGCACGGAGAGGGTTATACGTTTTTGTTGTTTATGTGTGTGTGTGTGTGTGTGTGTGTGTGTGTGTGTGTGTGTGTGTGTGTGTGTGTGTGAGAGAGAGAGAGAGAGAGAGAGAGAATTACTCCAGGACAGACAAATATTTTCCCGTTTTTCTCGCCGTCTCATCAAGAGAGAGAGAGAGAGTTCCCCATGGACCTACAGTTATAAGGGTCATTAAGAGACTTTGTAAATTTCGGGGGGTCAATGTGCAATTGAGAGGGTCACACATAATGCGTACTATACGCTTCACATCGTTCTAATTGTGTATCCAGCTGAATGAATTCGCTGTTACCCACATGGTTAACACGAACATGCAAAGTGTTCCACATGACCGAGCTCTCCTCCGAATGAGGTCTTAAGTATGTGTGCGCAACGTAATCTTTTGATTTTTCTTTCTGATTGTTTTCCTTGAAGAGACTTCGGGAAAATCCCGTACACGCAAGTTGGGTCTATCACTGACAGACGATCCTACGCATAATTATTCGTTTAGTAAATCGTCGTGACTGCTCCTCGGGTGTAGTTTTCTTTCAGTTGGTATAAATTGGTGATACAACCGCTGCCACATGCTCTAACAGCGCGAAGATCGCATTTTTTTTTTTTTTATTTTTTGCTGCCCCAACTCTTTGCCAGCTTCAGTGGAATTTCTCCCAGGTCATGGGTGGAACCCACGGAGGACTCGGAAGCTGGGACAATTTTTATTATGCATGATGATGGAGATGAGGACGATAGTAAGATGATGCTATGGAGGTCCATGTGGTTTGGGACTGCGGGACAGGGCCGCATTCCACGCTTCCTGTCATAAATATCCCGGCATTAACCAGGCCCGGGAACTACGGCACCTGCGGTGCCGGCCGTGTAATCATCCACATCATAAGACGTGTCATACTAAGGGAAGCACCCCCAAAGTCGCACCCGTGAAGTGGGTGAAACTCGGCTGTGTGGCAACAGCCTCCCCATTGGGCCCATAGCACACCCGCTCTGGGTAGGAGCCGACCTAGGCAGGACAAATCCCGCTTGCCTCGGCTGGGATTCGAACCCGGGTCTCCCGGTCCATGATCCGAAGTGCTAACCACTACACTACGGGGGCCGGTAAAGAAGATCGCATCTTTGCCAAAACTGAGAGAACCTTATCGTACACGCGATTGTAGCGCCGTAGTCTGAGATTAATTTCCATGGAAACTACGGACAAATCGGAGAGGTAGGCAGATCTCTTTTGACCAGGTTGTACGACCAAAAACTGCTTGTCACGATGGCGTACACGGCAACATTTTTTTTTTTCAGGCACCAAAACGCTTGGGGCTTGGGGCATACGACTTCCGACATGTGCCCGCACACAAGCGCAGCGTCAATAATGTACACCTGTTAATCATGTACACCTGTTAATCACCTGGGCCCGCATGCACGTTGAGTACTATTCGCGAATAACGCCTATTCGGGTCTATTCGAGTGGATAGGCGGACGATTTTGGTATGCACGTCAAATCGGATAGCCTATCCTATTCAACATTTCGCGAATAAAGTTATCGCACCTCGGAGGGTCCGATAGCCGGCCTATTCGCGAATAAATATGGCGGCGATTTTGTTTTTGCAAGCGAGACAGCGACGACAATTGCGCCGAGCAAACACTACATTCTCCGTAAGTCTAACTCTGACGTTGACGTAGAAAAAAAAAGAAGACGTCATGTCTTGTGACGAGGGCTAAGATAAACAGAAAGTTCCAGCACGCACGCACGCACTGTTTTCCCAGGATCTATAAATAACTCACCTTTTTCCGGCGTTGAATTCGCGGAGAGCTATTCAGGTGCGAATAGGACCTTATGCATACCGAAATCGGATAGGCACTATCCGCGGAAAGGGTCCGAATGGCTTTCCGCGAATAGACGTGAATAGACTATTCGCGAATAGTACTCAATGTGCATGCGGGCCCTGTTGATCATTTCTGACGGAAGTAACCCTTTCAAACGGGAGTAAATTTGCGAAGACAAACAAAATTGGTTGCATCCGTGTAGTACCTCCAACGTTCCCCAACACGTCAAAAACTAAGTTGCATACACCAATCAGACTTCATTATACGAATCTCCTGCCAGTGAACTGTTGGACTATTTACTCATCGTCACCGAAGATGTCAAATGGGTTCTGACGGTCACGGAAGATGCGGTGAGCGTAATAACTACCTTTACTACCGACTCAGTGCAATTGCCGCCATCCTTACTTCTCGGTAACCTGGGGTTATCAGACTTATCAGCCCGAAAATGGCCCAGTAGTTTGATCCCCGACTTTGCCTCGAAGATGGAGCTAACCTCGACTCGTGCATGAGAAGCGGATCTGGAGTCTTTGTTCAGAGTGACCTCGAACAAAAGAACTGTCCGTGACGTCATAGTCTCATGACGCAAGCAGACAGAACGAAAACATGATGTTCCGTGAAATCAGACGTCAGGCACACATCAAAACCTTTCGTTCGCCAAACAGCTGTGTCAGCCAAAGCAGTTCAAGATTAGCACTTTCATCACGGCGATCGCCTAAGCTGGATCTTGATGTCGATTTGTACACCGACGGATTCGTTGTTGTAAAGCGGAATGGTGCTGATGCAGCGGACAGCCTCCAGATCCTGAAGGCAAACTCTTTTTGAGAGGAACACTTGAACACAATCTCAGACTCTTCGCAGGTTCACCAAAAGACTTTCGTCGATCTGCGGTCGGTGACGACTCAGTCAAAATGTTTCGCTTTCAGCTGCCTCCTGCGCTTATTATGGTTGCCGCATATCTTTGTGCCGTCTCGCTGGTCTTACAGTGTGTGGCGCTGACAGAGTTAGGATGGGCAACGAACAGTGACGGAGGAGACGTGGGACTATGGTATCACTGCATCGAAAATCCTAAACCGTCGCGGTGGGGACCCGACTTGTACTGTCAAGCTATGTATGCTGAGGGTAAAGCGCCAAGTAAGTGTACTATCGCAAGTGTCAAGGGTGTTACTATATGGTATAGTATGGCATGATATGGCATGGTCTGACTATCTCCTTGGTGCACAACCCCGTCTCTTAATAATAAGAATAATAATAATGACAGTACTAATCACTTAATAACAGTTCTAAGCGCTTAAAAAATGAATAGGAAGAAATATATATACAACAATTTACTAAGCCATAAGGTCATGACGCAACACCACACACACACACACACACACACACACACACACACACACACACACACACACACACACACACACACACACACACACACACACACACTGATAAAATAAAAGAGAGACTGAAAACGAGATAAATAAGATACCCACCCACCCACCCACCCGCACAGACACACACACACACACACACCTCCGCTGGCAGACACAGAACTGACCCAACTCTATCAATCGGTTGTCCCGGCTCCCTGGGGATGAGCCGTTAAATGAAATATATATATACACGTAGGGAATAAATTGGACATTTACATTTAAATGAACAGGATACACAAAGACTTTGATCAGCCGCAAAATAGTCTTTGTTGTTTGCGCGGGGATCAGGCTCAAATAATCAAGTATCTAACCGTCTCTTCTGAGACGCTGAAGTCGCCGGAAGGCTGGAGGACGAAGCAATGAAAACCTGCTGCTGCTGAGCGGTACTTTATGTGGAAACTTCCACACTGCTATTCACTTTGATGATTGCCACAGAATCTTTGTCTTCCAAGCCACCGGCCTCAGCCTACTCGTGTTCAAAAGATGGACGTAAAGAGTTTTACCGAGCACACTTGATGTACGGAAAATCAGAAAATGCATGAGGTTCACAAGAGCGTGCTTGTTGGTTTCGCTTCGCGGAACTGTGTTCCAAGTAATTAATACTGTATTATTATTCTACTTATTATCAGTACAAATTATCGTTACAGGATGGATGCTGTTCATTCGTGGTTTTAGCTATGCTGCAACTGTGGGCATGTCCGTCAACTTTCTCTGTATCGGCTTCAGCTGCTTCTACCAGGCGCACCTCCTCAATATCATTGCCTTCGTGGGTGCCGCTACCGCGGGTAAGATGTTAGACGTATGTGGTGCCGTTAGATCGTTTACTATAAAGTCTGTAGGATATAACTGCATCACCGCCTCGTGTCTTTGATATCTTTCCTCTCTGCTACAGCTGTACACACCCTCCATACAACTCAGATCCTCCGCTGACACTCCCATCCTTCACATTCCACAGGTTAAGTCGAAAACACTAGGTCAGCGAGCATTGCTCTACCAGGGTCCAGTCATTTGGAACAGCCTGCCTTCCCATGTTCGCCATGTTGAGTCGGCGGATTCTTTTTCTACGGCTTTAAAATCCCCTATGTTCCGGCTGTATTATATAGACTTAATAGACTGCCCTACCATCACCATCATTATGTCGTGTTAGGATGTATCATGGCTGTGTGTATGTAACGTGTATGTGATGTGTATATATTACAGTCAAAGCTGGAAATTAGTCATTCTCCGGGAATGCCTGAAATTGCAGTCATTCCCAAGAAATTCCTGTTTTGATCGGGCATTGCCGTGGTGTTTTTCTGGCTTCACCTCCATTCAAAGTTGCCTTCAATTCCAGTAGGATTTCCTGGTACTTCGTTTTTTGGTAAGAGGTAGTTTGGTGGCTTTTTTTTCATATTTTTCAGGGGAGCCGGGGTGGTCGAATGGTAGCGCGTTGGACTTCTAATGCTCGGGTCGTGAGTTCGAATCCCGGCTGGAGCCAAATATTTGTGCTGGCTTTTTCATCGTTGCCCCGTCTTTGATATCACCCTATGTGGTGGAAAAGGACGTTAAACCCCCAAACACCCACCCACCCTCATATTTTTCAAACAGATTTGATCGGAAAGTTTCTTCAGCCATGTTCAAACTTTCAGGCATTCCCGGAGAATGACTAATTTCCAGCTTTGACTTAACATATATAATGTGAATGTAATGTGACATGATTGTGTTTAATGTGTATGCATGCAATGCCACCCTGGTATTGTGGGGCGCCTAGAGCTCCAGCAGGAGGTTGGGCGCAAGACAAATCCTCATTAATATTATCTATTATCGTTAGACTAGAGTTTGTCGCACAGTATTGGGAAAACACGATTGGAATCTTCTATCCGTGGCGCAGCGAAGCAGAGTAAAGCTGAAACGAAGAAGAAAAGTTGAAAAGTTGTCTGCGCGCGGGTAGATGAGTGCTTCGAACGTTGATTTACGATCTTTGGGGGAAAAATTTGTACCAGCCGCCATCTTCCCGCGTGCGTCACTGAGACATGACCCCAAAAATAGCCCGCCTTTCTAGCCGGCATACCTCAGGGAAGTAACTCTGTCGAAGAGAATCTCTGTCGAAGAATTCATTCCAGCCAGACGAACTGTACCCGTGTAGCACCTCACATACGCCAAAACGTAGGTGACGTAAACCAGCTAGGTTTACTACACAACGTCATTTGTTTTGGGTTATCGCGTGTGCGCAGAGGCACCGAGAAGGTTATGTAAGAGACAGTGGGTTTCCTTCGTGTCAACATACTTGACGTCACTGTTTGACGTCATTGTTGCATGGAACTTTATCAAAGTTCGGCGTGTAGTCTCGTATTTCCCACACAAATAATTTCGCGGACCTGTCGCGCGACACAGAAAACGTACAGCGACTTCGTTCGGGATTTGTAACGGCTTCAGCGTAACGGCAGGATCCTATAGTTGTCACACTTTTCGTTCCGGTTCTGCAGTGCCTAACCTAAGCTATAGCTCTAACACTACTCATCCAATCTCATACACACTTTTTGAAGACCAAAATGCTAAGAACTTTTCCTTCGTGACGTAGGGGGTTATCCATCCTTCAAGGCACCCTATCAAAAGATATTGCTCAAGTTTGGTAACTCCACTGTCGCCGATCAGCACCTTCGGTCGTTTGCTACAGCGTGCCGATCAGCGCCAGCATTTGTCTAACGGCAGAAGTTGTGAAAGGGCTAAGGTTAAAGTCACACGTGAGCCATTTGCCGGAAGTGGATGATGCTTCTCTGCACGCGCATTTTCTTTTTGTTGCAGCCCTATGCACGTTATTGGAGACCGCCATGTGGAAGTCATGGACTGGGTATACAGACTACGGATTTTGTTACTATTTCACAAGGGTGGAATGCGCTCTTTGTTTAATTGCTGCCATCCTCGTCCTTGTGAGTTGCAACAAGGAGCAACCTACTGATTAACTCTTCCTCTACCACTTCTTCAGTATCACCTAGGTACTTTGACTTTCTTTTTTTTTTTTTTTTTTTTGACCCGTTCTCATGAAAAGTCGAAACCGTTATAGCGGCCAGACACTCCTGCTTTTTTTATTTTATTTTATTTTTTTAGCGTATTTGACACAAAAAAGATACATGAACATAGTACAAAACAAAAAGCCTATGTCATAATACAGAGACTAAAACACAAAAAACAAAGAACAAAAAAAATCAAACAATGTTACAGTACACAATGAGAAAAAAAAAAAAGAAGTAAAATCAGACGAAGGACATCAGCGGAAAGGCTGCTGAGGCCTTGGCTATGCTGACAGAAGTAACTGAACTAATCACGTAAGCTCTATGTACACACGCGTGGGTGTACACATAACCTGTGAAAACCACATACAACACATCACTCAACATCATCACACCCCTCCTATTTTGAAATGGCCGCGGTATTCGCAATTTCAAGTGCCACTCTTATATCAACTAGAAGACCATACGTGATCAAACCGCAGAAAAGTGGGACGAAGGATTCTTTACGGCACATGGAAACTTTGAAACTTTATTTGTCAACGGTAAAAGACATCTCTCTAACTATCTATCTATCTACGTCCACGACATACAAAAGGATATGGAGTTATCAGTAGCACCGAAAAGTGCAGACAATAAACTTTCTTCGGATTGGCGTATTTCGGTAGCATAGTGTAAGCCTAAGAAATAATTATTTGTGGAAAACTTGCTTTTGAAAAGCGGCCGTTTTGAAAAACTGGCTGGTAAAGTGTAACACAGGAGTCATACCGGTACAGCGTGGTTGTATAACTCTCTGTTTGACATGTGTTTACAGGGTATATCAGTCGTGAAACCTTCACAGAGCCTGTTTTAGTTGTTTAAAGAGCCGAAAATGAAAACGACCTCAAAGTCGGGAAAAAAAATCCCCCCACCCCCCCACCCCCCACCCCCAAGACACACACACTCCTCCCACCACCACCACCACCACCACTACCACCCCTCCCTCACCCCTGAAGATTTCTTTTCTAATTTTCTCAAAAGTCGCTGAGCGAATTTGTTCCTCTTCTGTGGCGCCCCCCCCCCCCCCCCCCCCCACCCACACATTTTCTCCTCTTTCTAAGTATATACATGTATATTCTCATAATTGACAAAAAATCACCATATTCCCAATGTTGTGAGAACAGATCACTCCAGTAAATCACCCCTGTTGTTTTTGATTTGTTTTGTTTTGGTTTTTTGAACCACGTTCGTTTTACAAGAAACACTCGAATTCAATATATTTATTATAGGACCGACGATTTGAAATGGCAGGAACAGGATTACAACTCTAAAACTTGGAGCTTTCTGTAATCATTCAGCCTTGTAATTTCTCAGATGTGGATATTATTTTGATGTATTTATAATTTTTTCTTTTTACTCTTTCATATGACTGTATCTGACAGAAATGTTAAAAAAAAATATTGCAACGCGTACTCATATTCTAATAGAGAATAATAATAAAAAAAATACCCCCCCCCCCCCAAAAAAAAAAAAAAGCAGTGAGGATCTTACTTCTCTCCAATTCAACGATTTCCCGATTTTATTTTACTTACATCGTCTTTATACAATAACTGTTTATACAATAATAAAAATACACTGAAAACTCATCTAGTGTTGTTTTTGTTATCACAAATGTGTATTTCACAAAGTCTAAGTGTTCACCCACAAAAGTATTATTCGCCAAAAGTGAAATCGTAACCCGTCAGAAAAGGACGTTAAACTCCCACACACCCAACCCACCCACCCGTAGCCCGTCGGACTCACAGACGTAAAGAGATAGACGCACCGCCGCACGCTGCCACCGCTGCTTGCGAGTGTCGCTATCGCGGCCATCTTACTAATACCAGAACTCAGAGGCTCTGTGTATAGGACGCCTCGTTCGAAATACAAAGTTCTTTAGAAAGACGTCATCAGAAATGACGTAAGATAAAGCGGACCAATGCTATGCGCGCTATGTAAACAGCTGATAGCGTCTGGCCAATGCTATGCGCGCTATGTAAACAGCTGGCACTTCCAGGTACTAGCAACATGGCGCGCGGCGGCGTCACTTTTCCGGCACCGCGGTGCGTCTATCTCTATACGTCTGTGGTCAGACTCCTAACCTGAAGATGACGTCAAATCTACAATGCCAGGAATACTTTGTGTCAAAATATTATGAATCCGTCAACGTGATGACAAACTCTATATTTCCACGCTGAGTCATCAAGATTACATTTATTTATTTTGAAGTGACTTCTCCTGCATTCAACTGTGCCATTTCGCTCCCGCCCGAATTGAAAGCGAGGCTGAGATTGACCCAGATCTGACGTCATTTAGACTCAGAAGTCTGGCTGAAAAAGTCAGATCAACAGTGAGGTCACGTAAGCAACCACTGGATTTTATCGTTTGTATCCAAGTGCGTGAGTTTCTTCACGTTATGCTCAGCATTGCCAAAAACAAATTGTGCCCTTTGTGTGTGTGTGTGTGGGGGGGGGGGGGGGTGCACAGAAAAGAAATGTACGACTCCACTCGGCAAGCTCCAAGGTCAAAGCCCCGCCCCTTTACTCTGTCCAGTATTGGCAAAACACAGCACGCTGATAAACGTTATTTTATGGAAATAGTGGTGATTTCAAGATGGAAGAGATTGACGTAATGGTCTTTATCCTCAAATGACGTCAGTGGGCTTATTGCTTTCCACGTTTGATTCATATTAGACTACATGTGCTCCCCTCTTTGTAGTGTCTGGGAAGAAAGTTTACCACACTATGCCATGCGTTGTGCTCATTGTGCCGTGGAACGCAATTGGTTGACTTCTTGGAACTCGCCCCTTTGATTGACAGGAGTGGAGTCGTTTATTGAAACAAAAGCATTCAACATCATTCCTCTCATCGTAACGATTGCAAGCGCTTTGTGCTAGTGTTCCCTGTGAATCGATAATACAAGGGTCCTTGGGACCCTCTCTCCATATTTTTGAGAGTCCTTTTGTAAATTTTGAGGGTTCATGGTCTATGGTATAAAATGTCTGAAAGTCAAAACCATTTGTTGTTGTTGGTCTGCTATGCACAATGGCTCAGCGGGAATGCGATGATGGAAGTGTATGCTGCTACTTACAGATCGCCTTTTGTTCATCGAGTTTCCGGGAGAGTGTTGGAAAATACTGTTTGTCACGGCGAGACGAAAAACGTGCGTCCCCTGTGACGTGCTGGTCTCAAATTTGTGCGTCAGTGTAAGAGTTGTGTGCGTACAAGTACACACACCTGTGCGTAATCGGGAACGCTGTGTGCTACTGTATATTTCTGCTCCTGCACATTGTGGGGATGGCATCTTAGCACTGTGGAATGATGGTAATGTAGTTGCTACCAGCTGAGCCATATATCTCAGACGGTATCTCAAGTGTTTCAAGACGTAGAAGCTGCGAGTAAAGTCGTGATCATCAATGGTGTTGGTAAAATTACTCTGTGTGTGTGTGTGTGTGTGTGTGTGTGTGTGTGTGTGTGTGTGTGTGTGCCCCATTTGAATTTCCCTACAAGTATAATAATATAATTTGATCAACTGATTGACTGACAATTATCACGCCTGTTTAGTTTCTGTTGTTGTTTTTGTTGTTGTTGTTGTTGCACGCATATTCACTTTATCAGACACAGACGCACTCAAAGAATGAAATCATGTCTGTTAGAATTCTTTTATGTGTCTCCGAATCGTCCACTTTCAAAATACACTGGTTACAAAAATGAATGCCATTTCCGGTTGTTTTCCGATTGCAAAATCATGATCTCAGTATGAACCTAGGCAAGCTTGTATGGGAGTCATAACAAGTAATGAACAGTTGCTGTGGATTGCCTGAGCCAATGTAGATCAGAAGTGGTCAGGAGAGTGAAACGCATTTTACATGAACAAAGCCTCGGTCGCTATTCCATAGGCCTCCTGCAGACCAGAGGCGTGAAAAAAGGCTGTGACCGACGTTCGAACCTAAAGGGGCATGTAAATGACAGGGCCCTTGTATATCTTGGGGGTAGGGGTGGGGGGGGGTGTCTGGGAGTTTAACGTCCTTTTCCACTACCAATTATTTGGCCCTAGCCGGAATTCGAACTCACGACCCGAGCATTGAGAGTCCAACGCTCTACCAGTATATATTGGGGAGTAGTTTTCGAAGACGACACTTTAACGGTTACTCCAAATCGCGTATCGGCTTTTCCAAGTACAAAGATACCACCTTTACCTGAGCCGAACTGAAGTGAAGTGAAGGAGTGCATTGCATGGCTAATGTTACCAAACAGGTATGATCCGGGAAGGGCTTCTTTCAGGTTTAAGCCTCGTCTGACAGTTACAGGGGCGAGTGACCTGGCGGTTTGCCAGGTAGGACATAGACCTACCAGGTAAGTGATATCGCGGTGACGTTTTTCAGAAACCGGTATATCGTGCACAGTGCACAGAGCACTTAAAAAGAGCACAGCACACTCATAAGTTTTCACTTGCTGTTCTATTGTGAAATCACTGTTTAGGCTGCGAGTATAGTGCATCCGTGTCGTACACGGCCGCACGCCGCACGGCTGCACGGGTCTTGAAAGTGAGTATAGTGACCCGTGCGTAAGCCTCCTACAACACACATCACCGCTAAGTTGGATGGGTATTTTCCGATGGTTAGTACCCACAGCAACTCATGTGCCTCAATATTTCACATGAAATCCTAACATTATGCCTCTACTTCAGTAAAACATGTATACACAAGACTACCATTAAAGAAACCGAGACAAAATTCAAGGGAAACACACTATTACATTGGAAAAGTACAACATATACATGACATGGCAATTGTGAACTCAATTTCATTAAACAAAACACACATGTGTGCCTTTCAAAGGGTGAAAAGCACAGGTAAGGTGCATACAACAGTAATAGGGTTTATTTACAATAATTTTCATTTTCTGGATACTGAGATCTTGGTTTTAGTTTTGCTTACAAAACGACCAATGCAATGCACTGCCCAGAATATCCCAAAATACAAAGTCTGCTGAATACGGGTGGGTGAGTGGGTGGGTGTTTGGGGGTTTAACGTCCTTTTCCACCACATAGGGTGATATCAAAGACGGGGCAACGACGAAAAAGCCAGCACAAATATTTGGCCCAAGCAGAGATCGAAGTCTCACAACCCGAGCATTAGAAGTCCAAAGCTCTACCATTCGACCACCCCGGCTCTCTACTGAATACAATAAATTCTATAAATTTTATAATACTTATTATCTAACTATGGAAGCACAAACAACAGATTACCGTTTTAAAGCTCAAATCGTTATAGATGATGCAAACAAACACCGAAGATAAAATTATGATAGCAGTCTCAAAATAAAAGTTTTCCAACCCAATTTGTTCAAAGTAAATTTTTAAAAATCCATGAAAAGATAAATGAAGATATCAACGCTCCTTCTACTAGTAAATTCAGAAGACGTCAGTTGTTTTAAAAATGAATTTTACCCATAAATCAGTTTAGGTTTCCGTCATGCTACAAGTGCTCGAAACTCAAGTCTTGTCTGTGTCTTAATCTGTAGCGTCTCTTGTCATGACATTATCACACTAATCACCACTCTTAAGACTGTAGCGTCTCCGCCCAGCACAAAACAGAGATGGTGAAGTGTAATCTAACTACAGACAAGTTCCCAGATTCAAGCCATGCATACAAGGCTGGAAAAGGTTTATGTTTTACACTAGGTACCACTCCGCGGATGTAGTGTCTCCGCCCAAAAACACAGAAATGCGGAGAGTGTGACTGCCAAAAACCATAGCCATAGAATCTAGTACACGAGACTGTTAGATTTTAGCCCATGCCAGAAGCACACAAAACACTGCAGTATATTCTGTAGCGTCCAGAAACCAGGAATTGCGAAGAGCAAGCTCTGAAAGAGTCATGCTCCCTGACTCGAACCAAACATCCCTAACCTGTGTAGGCGAGATACCCAGAAATGAAAGCAAGTATGAAGACAAGAATTGTTCGACAAGAACCAAAAACAAAGCAGAAGAGCTCTTCCAAGTGCGGATTCCGTAAATGTATCCGCATAACGGCCGGGAAAGGTTGGGTCATTTTCTTTTAAGGAATATCAATTACCAATGATTTTAAAACAGAGAGAGAGAGAGAGAGAGAGAGAGAGAGAGAGAGAGAGAGAGAGAGCAATTGCTGCAGTTATTAAAAGAATTGACATGAGCTGTCTATCTTCCGTTAGTTCAGCTTTTTCGATAACTCAGCCGTTATCGACATCCCCGTTCCCATAATCTTGTCTTCTTCGGAAAGAAGGAACATGAATTAAGGAAGACAGGGTGACGTTTGGTTTGTATTCGTACTGCTGTTGTTTTCCTCAAATCCAGGGTTGACCTCCGTAGTTGGTACCATATGGTGTTGTCTTCTTTTCCTGTAAAACACAAAATGTGCTCTTTCAGTTTGGAGTTTGGGACATTACCCTTGCCAGCTTAATTATGTGCCTTCCTCTTGCTGCTGTAAAACTGTCCTTCTAACTGGCATCTAACCGGAAAAAAGAATCTCTAACAGGTGCATGGATTACATCGGTACAAAACACTGTCCTTCAGTACTAGCTGGCATTAACTTTAACATTAACTTTCTTATTTTGTTTTGCCAGAGTGTTGGGATGATAATCATTACAAGGAAGACAGTATGACATCATAGTTCTTTTGTGTCATCCCAAGGGCAGTCACACACCCCCCCCCCCCTCAGCCCCAAAGAGAGAGAGAGAGAAAGAGAGAGAGAGAGATGACGTCAATTCTCTGAACTAAACATTTGACGTCAGCTTCAAGCACGTCGTCTGACAGCAGATGTTTGTTCATGTCTTGTGATTCCTCTGTTGGTGTTGTGACTTTCCCAATTGAATTAATTTTTACAAGAAATCTGGAAGATGCAGGGGGCTGGTGAAATGCCGGAGGCATTGACGATATTTACACATTTTGTCTGTGAACTAAACATTTGACGTCCAGCCTCACGCTGCTCGTCTGATATCCTCTATCAGACGAGCAGCGTGAGGCTGGACGTCAAATGCTTGTTCATGTCTTGTGATATTTCTTTTGCTTTTGTGACTTTCCTGGCCGAATTAATATTTACATTAAATCTGGAAGATCTAAGGGGCTGGTGAAACGTGGACTTGAATGCCTTGAATTTGTGCTTACGAAATCGCAAAACTGGAAATCTTAAGACAGGTGCTTCCCGCAAAAACTTTACAAGAAAATGTTTATCTAAAATCTCTGTAATTCTTAATACTAAAGCTATAATAGTGCGGTGGTTCCTGTCATATGTGCAGTGACACAAATGCCGGGATGATGAATAATTTGAAGGAGTTTTTTTCATAGATATATGCTCTATATGCAAACCACCCCTACCTCGGCAATATTCTTGTTTCACACAAACTCTGTCAGAGCTGCAAAGGTGTGCTACGAAAACAGTCAGCATAATTAGATGAACTCCCAAAGCCTAGAAATGAAGGCATTTGAACAACTTTTCTCAAAAATACGTTACGTGACCGATTTCTTTAAATGGGCAATGACTCATTTCATCATTAAAGTAAAAAGCACTCCGACGAGTTGCTTTAGGAGATAGCCATCATTACACACACACACACACACACACACACACACACACACACACACACACACACACACACACGTCGCACAACTCCCGCCAAAAGAACGCAGCAGCATAGTGTTTACGTCACTGTGTGCGTGAAAGTATGTATTGTCTGGAGAAACGTCACAGTCTTCTTTTGTATCACTGAAACTTGCTGCTGCGCACAGCGAAACCTGCCCCATCCTATAAAGTTGTTTCTCTATAGAAAAACAACTTAACAACAGGCGATCAGCTACTCACGCTCTTCTTCTGTGTCTAATGTAAACGATCAGCAGAAGCACCATGACAATCGCAATCGCATTCGCTACAACGGTCGCCAGTACGATTAGAGCAACTTTGGAGCCGTCTGTGTCTGAGGTTGATTGTTTTTCAGGATTTCCTGAAACACACACACACACACACACACACACACACACACACACACACACACGGCTATGTAATAAGATAACAAATAAGAGAGTTCCTGTGCCCACGGATTTTTCCTATTCCCAAGCATTTGTGAATTATTGGCACACACACACACACACACACACACACACACACACACACACACACACACACACACACACACACACAGAGAGAGAGAGAGAGAGAGAGAGAGAGAGACACACACACACACACAGTCATAAAAAAGTATTGTACCAGCATCGTCAGATGGCAGTCGTTTTGCTGTACTTTTTAGGTAGTTGGAGGTTGTCGCCGGGTCCTTCACATCTTAAAAAAGAAAAGGAAGAGACATTAGTGATTGCCTTACAAACATTTTCAACTTACAGGACCAGACCATTGTTTCTTCTTACCACAAATAATGATATCATACAAATTTTGGCTTAAAGCATAGTAAATAACCTAAAGGCATGTTTCTTAGCTGCTGCATTATTTTTTCCCAAAATTTACCCATGCTTTTGTTTGTGTCTACTCAGCGAGTTAAAAGAGGTCAGGAATTGAGAGGTTTCAATTTGTTAGCTGTGGAAGACATACGATATGCATGATTGCAAGAGCAACAAAGTGGACTACCGGTGTTCGATCCTTCTAAAATGATGAACAGTGCATTCAAATATAAATACCAGTCAATCACCTTCGCTTATATATCCACAGGGAGTATATCTGCCTCCGTCGGGTGGAACCAGGACGCACTTGAAACTGCCATTGTGCAATGTGCCCAAATCTGGTATTCTGAGTTTCAGAGAAGTCGACACACTGTCTGGAAATTTTAAATTCTCTAACTGAGAAGTGCAGTCGAGTCCTTGTTTCACCCAAATGCAGTCTAGTAGTATTGTATCTGAAAAAAAAAACCGTTGGGACAAATATGAACGGTTATGACAAAGTTCAGCTCTACCAGCCTTTAAGATGAAAATATTAGGAACGCACTTAACTGAAACGATGGGAGCAGCCAAATGAAATGATATCACTGGAAATATTTTGTTGCACGCAGCATATAAGCAGAGCACTGTAAAGTTTGAAAGCAGAATTCCAAGGCTCGTTCAAAAGAACTACTTTTGCATTTGAATTAATTACTTGAACGCCATGACTCCATTGAATTAATGGAGTGAATAAACGTTCTTCGCAAATATTCCACGAGAATTCCACATGACTAATGGGGTGATCAAAACTAGTTCTGTCATGAAAGAGTTTGAAAAGCAACGCTAACCGAATTGAGCTTTCTCCATGCTATCGAGAGGAGTTCTGAGCACCATGAAAGGATGTTTCCGCTGCCCAATGTCCTCAGTGAATTTACAGGTAAGATCCCCTGACGTTCCTCCGGATTGTGATATGCTGCAGGACGAATCAATTCCTGCGAAAGATAATGATCGCTTCTGTAAAGTATTTCGAAAAAAATCAAGTAAAACGTTTCATTCATTCCGCTGCTAATCCTGTGACCGCTGCTATTACTACTGCAAATTATAGTACACAAGAGCATGTACATGAAGACACGGAAAATCGCGATGCACTCATTGTTATCTAAACGAAAGTTGTTCTTACTTTTAAATGAACATTCACTTACGTGTAATCAGGGATGTTAACCGGTTTTATTCCGCTGGCCCGAAGGATTATCACACACAGTTTTCTTTAAACACTGTGTGCAGTTGATAGAAAAATAGAGAATTCTCGAAAACAAACAGGCCCCGCATAAAATCTTTGACAAATAAACAGGCTTAGAACTTAGTTAGGGAACAGACTAAGCCGAGAACGAGTCACTAAAGCTGAATGTTATGGGCCCTTTATTTTTCGAGACAACAATTATACATAATTATATATCTTATATTTAAGTTTACCTTCAGTTATTGGAACAAAGTTCAGTGCCAATAACATCAGCGTGAAACCAACGTTTATTAGGTCCTGCAATCTGCTTGCCGTTTGTATCTCCATCCTGTGGCCCATTTTAGCAGGTTGTAGAACAGATTTCCGCATTCCGTCAATATATGGAACAATGGAGCCTCCAGTCGAAATTTTCGTCGAAAAAACGCGGATTTCCCTCGATCACTGGCTTGGCTGAATGTCACGTAGAAGCTGCTCTCGTCAAGCAGGAAGTAAAAGTGATATTCCAGGTGTCAGTGTCGGTGTGCTTTCTGCTTTCAAGATGTCAGCCACGATCTCCTTGGAATGTTTTTGAGATTGTTTTGCAGTGCAGACCTGGGCGTATTTTATGTCTTCGAAACCGCCCAAGAACTCATACACATATCAAAATACTTGGAGTGTTAATGCTGTCTGCCTTCCGATCGCTCTTGAATCTCTTCTGATACAATGATTAATGTCAAAAGAAATCTTCGCAAATGTTTTAAACGTGCATACAATACAGGTGTTCAGTACACTCAAAATGTAAGCTTCCTGCAGTAGAATATTAAATGGATACTGTTCAAAAGTGTCACCATTTCACTGACGTTGAAGTTGATGTTTAGTCGTTTGAGTGCGTGTGTGAGAGTGATAAACACTCAAACATTTTCAGTAATCCACACATTGTTCCATTGACGGAATGCGGAAATCTGTTTAGAACTGCTCGTGTCGGGGATATCTGTACACAGCTCTCTTTTGTCCCTGTTGTAAGGCTACCTGTTGTAAAAGCAAAACCACAGCAATGTACCTGTCTCAATGTACGCGTACAATGTACGCTTCTCCTATTTACTTCCTGGTGATCGTTGTACACTTAATATTCACGAAACTATGTACTACAGCACAACTGTGAACTGATCTCACCTTCAGCTGGCATATAGACTAGCCTTGGTCAGTAGAGTTTGGTGTGGTGTTGACCACTAATGTAGTAGACAAGCGAGAGATCATCTGACAACTACCGGTGGGAGAGGGGAGGGAGTTTCTGACAACTGCGTTGTACTATCTTTCTCGTATACACATAAGAAACACACACGTCAGCCTGAATACTTCAGTGTATTAGGCAAGTAGCTTTGGAAAATGAAGGGTAATAGCATTTTCATCTGGGTGAGCAAAACATGAACAGGGTATGATATGTAATTATGTATCTGCACTTTCACTGTTCTCTGGTAATAAATATTTGACAAACGCAGAGCATACCTTTCAATCACTGCGTACTCCTCGCAGACCACAGGAGAACAACAGGCGAAATCGTTAAGGTAGCATACCTGTAACGGTAACAGGGTGTATGCGCGCGCACATCAAACCAACCGCTTTACGTAGGCTTACGTCATAGCGCGCACGCCCACAGAGAGAGAGAGAGAGAGAGAGTTATGTGGGGTTTAACGCCGAGCAAGCAACAGAGACTATTTGGCGGCTAGAGAGAGAGAGAGAGAGAGAGAGATGCGTCGCCTATTATTTGATGACTACTAAGGGATCTTCCGGGTATTAGCTAAGCGAAACTTTTTAACACGGAGATCCCGCGCGCACCTAGACTTACGTCCTTTTGGAGTCCGTCAATCCGTGTCCCTCTCTGCTTAAGTTATTAATGAAATGATTTATAATTTATGTCCTATTTTAGTATTGGAATCCATGTCGTCTTACTGTTGTTGTTATTGTTGTTGTTGTAATTGTTTAGAATTAGGGCTTCAGTATTCTGAGGATCGTGCAGCAGTGCCATCATAATCATGTTCGTTCAACAGAAACAGCCCAAAATACAGCCATTCATATAACGGAAGCATTTCTTTAATTTAGAAAAGACATTACAATTCACAGCAACCTGGACATTTTAATCACGACGCACAATTATTGTGCTTGGAAATGGTTTAGGTTTTGTCAAACGCTTTATAGGAGGGGGGGGGGGCGTTTTGGCATTAACTGCCACTGCGTGTCCTTCAGTAAAGGATTGTGTACTTAGCAACAACCCAAACAGCATTTATATAAGCACCCGCCGTGTTGCTTTTTCGAAAAAAAAATTGGAGATAAATCACACCTTGGGTTGTCACGGACATAGGTATGACTGTACTGAAAGTAACATTGACGTCTTGTTTCTGACCTCGGCCATGCATTTATCTTTGTTCTGTGCAAACATACTCCTGATGTTATCAATATGTCGCTATCTGTCGTGCATGTACACAGTGTAACTTACGACAGCAATGGTTGACGTGATTTGGCGCCCATCCAAACAATCAGGACAGTACAAATAATATATGACTGGGGCACACAAAGGTGAGAGAATAGCGCAGTTTAGGCGGTAGATAAACAGCAAAATGTGCATTTAGATATGGGTAAACATACCAAGGCTGAGAAAGGGAGGGCGGGAGTGGAGGGACTGGGTAGGGTGGTTGTGTGAGGAGGAAACTCATTGCCTATGACTTGTTTACTTGGCACACTCCCAAAATCGTGAAAAAAATGTACATTCGAGCCCTGCACAGGGGCAAATGTATGTTATGCGTTGATACTTTTGTAAGTGTATGACTAGACTACAGCCTAACCTTTAACACCTTACTTGTTTGTTTGTTTGTTTGTTTAGAATCAGTCTGTCTCGGTAGCATACGATGCAGGCTCAAGCTCTATAAAGCCTGTATCCTGCCGTTTTGACAGTCATGCAAGGTGTAGAATCAAGCGGCCGTAACACACTCATCACCTTCTGTTTTAAAGAGTCATTGTAAACTGAAAACTAAAAATGATTTAGGAGACTTCTAAAGTTTTTCCTGGTTGGTATTTTCAATTAATGTTTTTATTTTTTTTTAACATTTGCCTCGTTCTGGAGTTTTTGTTATTTACATTTACGCGGCTGCAAAATTAGTACTGCACCGTTGAATGTTATCGGTTGTCAGGTAGGCACGTGACCATCACGCCCGCTCTTCTATTTCAGTCGTACTCATTTCAGTCGGCGCACAACACTGTGCACCTCCCTACAAACCCGAAAGTACTAACATGGTACAAGGAAATACATCGTTTGTGGAAATCCCTCAATCCCAAGTTCATCCGTATGTGTGGAGAGCTAGTGCAGTTAAATCATTCTACTCCTGTTGAGAAACTTTATTTCAAGTCTTGCAAGTCGTGAAAACTGTTTCTCAGTGTTGATATTTGCAAATTGTATAAATCAATGCTGATTCTCCCCCCCCCCCCCCCCCGCGTGTGTGTGTGTGTGTGTGTGTGTGTGTGTGTGTGTGTGTTAACTTTAACGTTTTCGTGTAAATATGGTTTTAAAAAAAATCACCCCAAAGTGCGCCAAGACGTACGATTTAGAAAGCGGTACAGTTAACTGAAACAATTCACCAAAGTCTTTAGTCCACTAGATGCAGAATCCCAAACCATTGACATTTTGAAAAATGCTGTGCTGGTCTCCTGAGTTCATGTGTCCACAAAAGATGTGATGCTGGGGAAAAAAGTTGTCCAGATACCGACATTTGTTAATAAAACGCTCACAAAACACCAGTCAATTAATATCTCTCACGACACACAAACTATGTCTTCCTCGTTTCCTGATCAGATGAGATTGTATTAAGTTCACTGTGACACAAGGAAGGAACTATTTACTAATGACCACAGTTGGCAGTTTAAGTCATTTTAAAGTACACCATGTAAAGCATCACGAAATGATGAAGTTTGTATAATGCTGACTGCGACTTGCTATGATTCATGAATGGAGACGGAACCCTTGTCTGGTCTTGTTATCATATTGATAACAGTTCTCAAGACAGCTTTGTCAAATTCATGTAAGTTGCAATATTTTATATATTGATGCATGTGAGCTGGTATCGGGATACTCACTGATTTCGTTACTGTAGTAATCTTTTTATGGGGGGCTTCTGAACAGGCAGAAACACAATATTGTGTCTGTACAATCACATTTATATTTTCAGGTGCTAATCTTTACTTTTCAACCATAAACAGCTGACATACAATGTCATATATTTACAGGTGCAGATTTTCACTTTCCAACGATACTTGGTTCATCACTGACGGTGCTCGAGGGCACCAACCTCTCCATACCGTTCACTATAAACTATACAGAAGATTGCACACCTGCTGAAAACTTTTCACTCAGAGTGACGAGAATAGCTGGTAATGGTGAAGCAGAACCACAATGTTCACTTCGACACCGACATAAGAATTGCCTCAACCTTGCAGGACCATCAAAGTGTACTTGTCCTTCCGGCGGGAAACCATACCAGCTTATCCACAGGTTTGACCGCAGTGACAGCTTACCTACAGAATGGGTGTGGTCAGTTGATGATAATCACACAGACGAGAGGAGAATCCACTTCGAAGTCTGTGAGCACGATTTGCGTTTAAATGACTTTTTTTTAAAGAGAGAGAGAGAGAGAGAGAGAGAGAGAGAGAGAGTCTGTATGCTGCACGATCACAATTTCCGAAGCTTTTCTTGACAATGTTGTAAACACCTTAGTTACGCCAAACCATCAATCCTCTGCAGGTTCCTTAGTCATCAGCCCTGCAGATCACTTCGACATTCAACCAGGAGCGACAAACATACAACTCAATGTGCAAACACATTCCAGAGAGTTTCCACAATGCGCTCTGCAGAGGCAGGCCAGTAAAATGGCCTGCAGTGTTACAAACATCAAGGGCACACCACCTGACCTGGTGCTGACTGTCCGGCTGGACAATGTGGGGCAACAGGACGAGGGACAGTGGACACTGACACTTACTAATGATGTGGGAAAAGGACATCTTGATATCAGCCTGACATTCACTGAAAGTAATTTGATTGACAATTTCAACCCTCGTACTATTATATTCTCTTTAAACCTCTCCCCTACTTTTTTTACTTCTGTCTTTGTCACAATTAAGCTGACGATCACTTTCCCACTTGTTTAATTTCTCCTTCCTTTTTAGACTCAAGAATTCTGTTTTTGCGTTACAGATAACTTGAAGTCACTTGAAGTAAAAATAAAAAAAAAAGTTTTTGACACTCATCAGTGAGTGGGGGTATTTGGACATCAGCCTTGGATTTAGTGAAAGTATTATACCTTCAACGTTTTTAATTGTAGGCACCCCCTCCTTATCAGTGCCGTTTTGGCGACTACTTCAAGATAATTGAAGATGATCCAACAGTGGTATCCAGATCAATGTTTTTGAAAAATGATTTAGTAAATGGTGTGAACCAGTTAGTTCTGTTCCGTCTTCTACGGCTGGTTTTGGAATATCACTAACAAAACGTCTCTAACACCAAGGTTGAAATCACCAGTATCCAACCCAACTTGTGTGAAGGTACTTATCCTTGTTACATTTGTTCCCTCAGTCTCGACTGAACACTCAACCATTTCGAGTGCACATCCGAACCCGCCCTCAACAGAAACAAATAAGGTCAACGAATCAGGTAAACCGTTTGAATTTCTATATCAAAATGGAAATTGCAGGTCGTTTTCATAATGTGTGATACAAAACAACATTTGATGTCGTTGTTCATGTGTGTAGAGCAGTCTTCAAGGACCTTATTCCACAATTTAATATACATTGAACAATGTTTTCCGTGACATATGAACACACCACGACTGCCCTTCACCTAGATACCGAATGTATTGGATCTGTGGTCACGGTTGACAGATGCTGTTGCTTACGGCGTACACATTCTTGATAAAATGATATGGCTTTTTTCACTTCTGAAAGATTTTCTTAAACGGTTTCTTTTTTCCCCTAAGAGCAAACGAACAGCGATCCTCAGACGTGGGTGATGGCATTCGCTGCTGCTGTTGTTGTGGCTGTTGTCGTTGTTGTTATCGCTGTGTGTCGAGAGTGCAGAAGGAAATCAGGTAAGAAGTTCTTAATGTATTTTAAAAGTTTTAGGAGTTCTGCACAATTTCCATTTGCTTCATATTTTCTTTTTTCGTAACTTTTCTTTCTAACTTCTGTCATCCCTGAAAATCCTGATAGTGTACTACTTTTCATTACTGCTGACTACTGTAATGGTCAGCACGCTCACCTTTTATCCGTGTCGGTCACTCTGGTAGCCAGAGTGTAGATGGAAATTTCAATTTCCTAACAGTCGACCCATACTTTTTACGATACAGGGATAGTTTTTACATACTGTTTATCGCAAAAGATAACGTAGTCTGGGGACTCAGAAACTTGTGCAGTTCTCAAGAAAAGTGCAAAATTTCAGATTTATTAGGCCATCCATCAGGAACCAAGGAATTATACAGTCTAGCAACTGCAGGAATGAAGAAAGTATGAAGTCTGAACACAATGGTAAAGGTTAACGGTGTAACCTATGTGGTGTATAAATCATTTCATTTTTCAGATCTAAATGCTGCACATGCCTTACCCGCAGAGGGGTTAGCCATGCGTGGAAGAGAAAATGTGGCGCACGAAGAACACGGGTCACGCCAGAGTGCACACTACTACATGGAGGTTCCGGATTCGCCTCCTCCTTCTGATGAAAGCAGTGTTGCAGGTACGCAAGGATAGAAATGCAACAGATATTTACAGCAGGCTTTTGAATCATCAGATTAAATTCATGCCAATGCCCTAATTATAGAAGCTTAATCTCTGATGGATGCATGTTATGTAAAGACAGCTTATCTCATGGTCTAAAAACTACCATATTTATGTTTGCCGTCGTTACCCAGCCTCATTGCTCCATAACCCTCTCGCATCCTTTCTGTTCCTAACTTTCGGCGTAAAACATTTATGTTTACCCTTCAGTAATTTGAACAGGTATAAGCAAATTATCCACCAATAACGCCACATCTGTTTACAGAAGAACCACCCCCCTTACCATGTCACGGACCAGGGAACGCTCCTGAAGACTACTTGAACCCAGAACCGTCACGTGAGGAGACAGAGGAGGAAGGAACCGAGTGGAAGACTGTGCCGTTCTACGAGAACACGCAAATAAGCAATGTCGAATCGAGAGTTTTGCGAGAACTTTCACGCGGCGAAGCTCAGGCTTCAAACAGCAACTCATGCATGGACGTTATGGCGTCTGTCCATAGTCTTGACGGCGGTAACAGCGCGTCAGCAGATGTTCCGCAAACAGAAAACTCTAGTGCTGAAAGTGAAGAGGGCTATGTTCCGTATGCACCTCAAGTGTATGAGAATACAATGCCATAATGTTATGCAGATAACTTCCCAAGGAGACTGCTCTCCGTATTTTTCTCACAAACAATGAAACGTGCTCTTTCCTAAACGTTTCCGTTTTATATGTGAATTTATTTGAGCAAGGTTCTAACCACTTGAAACAGTTGTGTAGGCTTTGTACGGTGAATTGCTCGCCTCCCTGACCTGCCTTGCATTGCTAGGGTCCTGTGTGTGGGCACATCTTTAAAACAAAAGGGAAAAAGCTGCCTAAATGTTTGAGGAACATTTTCTGAATCAAGGGGACGCTTGCATAATAAAATTGAGAGATGTGTCACTGATTTCTATAGTATCTTCTGTTTGTTTTATTTGTGTGTAAAAAGATTGACAGACGATTTAGTGTTTCTTCTACAGATTAATTTGTGAAGAGTACTGCATATTAGTTGGATGTATTTAAAGTGTCTTTTGTTAAACGCTTTGTTGAACCCAACTCAGGTCTCTACCGGTTTTACTGAGGGGTCGGAGAAATATATATGTGATAACTGTTTTGGATGCCAAGCGTTGACCTTTCTCTCTCCCCCCCCCCTCCCCCAATGAGTATGCTTTCCTATTTTTAATAGAAGCGCAAAATATTTCCTTTTGGGTCTTGTGTTTTAAAAGCTATACAAGAGATTTCATTCGCATTTTTCACTTTAGAATACCATCAACATTTACGATCGAAAGAGTTCAAATATTTGTGTGTCAGAAACCACACAGTTTCATGACATTTCACACAGCAAACAACATAGCGGTGTATTAATTAGTCTTTGCTGCTTGCGCGGCAAAAAACCCACTCAGAGCAAACAACAGACTTCTTACTCTGACCTGCTGAACTATTGTATGAAACTAGTCGTCTGATACTTTTCCTGTTTTTGACACTCGTTTATGTACGGCGTATAGCAAAGCCCAAATATCCTACATCGGTAAACTGGACAATCAAACGAGGCCGTTTTAATGACATCTTTATTGTGATTGGTAATATTTCCTTCTTTGTTCAGCACGTCTGGGTGCAATCAAAGTCACAGTTTTTGTTTTTTGTATGTTTGCAATGTTTCAAATCTATATTTTGTACAGTAAACACATATTTCATTTTGATTTAGTTTTTCTTTTCATTTTGTAAACTTAAAGGATATTTTTCCCGTGTGCTCTTCTCACAGTTGTTTTCTTAACAGTGGAAGTATTAAAGATGAAGATTCTTTTTATATTTCGCTAGTGTTGTCAAAGTCGTGCCCCCTTCATGTGCTGATAAAACTCAAGGTAGAAAGACTGAGGTGATTTTGCAATGGCTTTGATCTTATCTCGGGTGCCTTTTTGTCTGCTTGTACAAAATGCGCGAATAAATTGTTTGAGTTTTTTCTAGTACCGAGTGCGTGCTGTATTGTTCAACCCGGCAGTGTGTGTGTGTGTGTGTGTGTGTGTGTGTGTGTGTGTGTGTGTGTGTGTGTGTGTGTGTGTGTGCGCTCGAGAGAGAGAGAGAGAGAGGGGGGGGGGGGGGCACGACCAAGGATGTAAGCAAAAATCACATAAGCATATCTCACATAAGCATGATGGCGGACATCCAGGGTGGGTGGGAACGGGTGTTGCCATGAAAAAGTGGTGGACGACCTATATAAATGTGACAACAGAATGCTCACTGTTCATTCACCAGATTGAATATGCAGTCAGTTGAGATTTTTCAGCACACAACAACATGTCTTCCTTGTTCTGATCAGATGAGATTTTGATAAAATGAATAGTTATTACTGTGCTACAAGGAAGAACATATATTTGTCATCCCTGAAGCTCAAGCTAACATACTTTCGTCTGAACGGATTCAGTAGTGGTAGTGCAAATTCCTAATGTATACTGTTTAAATAACACTGACTGGACAGTTGTGGCAGATAAATGGAGAAACAGACATGCTTGTTGGGTTTAGCCGCACTGTTGCTAACCATTCTGAGGACGTATTCGTCAAAACCATGTAAGTTGCTGATCTATGATGAATTCATGTGTTTCAAATGCCGTGTATATTTAGGGTATTTCTATGCATTTCTTTAGTTCAGTTACCGTAGCAAGGCAAATGCCTACCTCATGTACTCCTCACGATTTTCACACCATCTCTCACATGTATTGAAAAGTGTCCCTTTTCATGATGTCCAACATATTATCCTCATTCGGCCTGTAGATTTTTTTTTTCAGAGAAATACCGAGGGATCCCATTCAGAATTACTATCGCCCCACTTGTTTTGAAAAATGGCAAAGATAAGCATGTATCTGCGTATGTGTGTATGCGTGTGTGTGTGTGTGTGTGTGTGTGTGTGTGTGTGTGTGTGTGTGTGTGTGTGTGTGGGCGGGGCGGGGGTGGGGTGGGTGGATGGGTACAGTTTATGAGAATTATTAAGAAATGGAGGATGGAAGGGTACTGCAGCCTGTAGTATATTGCACACATAATAACATATTTCCAGGTCCAGAATTTCACTTTCCAACGATAAACGGTTCATCACTGACGGTGCTCGAGGGCACGAACCTCTCCATACCGTTCACTATGAACTATACAGAAGATTGCACACCTGCTGAAAACTTTTCACTCAGAGTGACGAGAAGAGCTGGTGATAGTGAAGCACAACCACAATGTTCACTTCGTCATCGACATGGGATTTGTCTCAACCCTGCTGGACCTTCAAAGTGTATTTGTCCTTCCGGTGGGAAACCGTATCATCTTATCCATTCTTTTAACCGCACTGACAACTGGCCTAGAGAATGGGTGTGGTCAGTTGATGATAATCACACAAACGAGAGGAGAATCCACTTCGAAGTCTGTGAGCACGATTTACATTTTAATGACTTTTTTTTTTTTTTTTTTTTGGGGGGGGGGGGGGGGCGGAAAGAGAGAGAGAGAGAGAGAGAGAGAGAGAGAGAGAGAGAGAGAGTTGATGATGATGATAAAACCTTTATTTCAGGATAGAGTTGTAAGGCACTGGAAGGCCTGTCCTTACACAATGTCCAGCTAACACTACAATAGACTATTCACCTAAGTGTTGGGACCAGAGAGAGAGAGAGAGAGAGAGAGAGTCTGTATGCTGCACGATCACAATTTCCTAAGTTTTCTTGGTAATGTTGGAAACACCTTACTTCCGCCAAACCATCAATCCTCTGCAGGTTCCTTAATCATCAGCCCTGCAGATCACTTCGACATTCAACCAGGAGCGACAAACATACAACTCAATGTGCAAACACATTCCACAGAGTTTCCACAATGCGCTCTGCAGAGGCAGGCCAGTAAACTGGCCTGCAGTGTTACAAACATCAAGGGCACACCACCTGACCTGGTGCTGACTGTCCGGCTGGACAATGTGGGGCAACAGGACGAGGGACAGTGGACACTGACACTTACTAATGATGTGGGAAAAGGACATCTTGATATCAGCCTGACATTCACTGAAAGTAATTCTATTGGCATTTTCAACCCTCGTACCATTGTACTATCTTCTCCCTCTTCCCTTCATTTTACTTTTGTCGTTGTCACAATTACCACTTCTTAATTCTTTTTATTGCTTTTTAGATTCAACAAATCTGCTGTTGTGCGTTACAGATAACGTTGTAGTAACTTGAAGTTAAAAATGTTTTACCGTTCCTACAGAGTATTGCTTTTTGATCAGATGGTACAGGTGTGGTCATCATGATGAGTGTGTGCTTGCTTCCGATTCCATTCTTGTTTCAGCCACGAGTCCTTCGTCCAACTCTTCAGGTGTGTCTCGCTTAGGCCCAACCACATTGCTTGCAGACATTCAGAGCCTTCACTTGAAAGGTAGGAGATTGCGTTGAACCCCCCAATCCCCCCCCCCTCCCCCCGAAAAAGAAAGAAAGAAAAAAAAATATTCTCTCGTTTTCCTCACAGAATTTTTCGGAGAAATGCCGACTTGTTTTCAAAAATGGCAAAGATGAGCATGTATCTGTCTGTGTGTGTGTGTGTGTGTGTGTGTGTGTGTGTGTGTGTGTGTGAGGAAGGGAGTGGGAGAGGGGGATGCAGATTATGAGAATTACTGAGACGGAGGATGGAGGCGTATTGCAGCCTGTGTTACATTACACATATCATAACATATATTTCCAGGTGCAGAGTTTCACTTTCCAACGATACTTGATTCATCACTGACGGTGCTCGAACACACGAACCTGTCTATACCGTTCACTATAAACTATACAGAAGATTGCACACCTGCTGAAAACTTTTCACTCAGAGTGACGAGAATAGCTGGTGATGGTGAAGCAGAACAACAATGTTCACTTCGACACCGACATGGGATTTGTCTCAACCCTGCTGGACCTTCAAAGTGTATTTGTCCTTCCGGTGGGAATCCGTACCAGCTTATTCACAGTTTTGACCGCAGTGACAGCTTGCCTACAGCGTGGGTGTGGTCAGTTGATGATAATCACACAGACGAGAGGAGAATCCACTTCGAAGTCTGTGAGCACAATTTACGTCTTCATTACTTTTTTTGTTTCTTTTTTTGGGGGGGGGGGGAGAGAAAGAGAGAGAGAGAGAGAGAGATGATGATGATGATGATGATGAAACCATTTTTTTTTTCAGGATAGAGTTGTCAGGCACTTGAGGGCCTCTCCTTACACACTGTCCTGCTAACACTACAATAAACTATTCACCTAAGTGTTGGGACCAGAGAGAGAGAGAGTCTGTATGCTGCACGATCACTATTTACTAAGCTTTTCTTGAAAATGTTGCAAACACCTTAGTTACGCCAAACCATCAATCCTCTGCAGGTTCCTTAATCATCAGCCCTGCAGATCACTTCGACATTCAACCAGGAGCGACAAACATACAATTCAATGTGCAAACACATTCCAGAGAGTTTCCACAATGCGTCCTGCAGAGGCAGACCACTAAAATGGCCTGCAGTGTTACAAACATCAAGGGCACACCACCTGACCTGGTGCTGACTGTCCGGCTGGACAATGTGGGGCAACAGGACGAGGGACAGTGGACACTGACACTTACTAATGACATGGGAAAGGGATTTCTTAATATCAGCCTGACATTCACTGAAAGTAATTTGATTGACAGTTTCAACCCTCTTACCATTGTATTATCTTTTAACCTCTCCCCTTCTATTTTACTTCTGTCTTTGTCGCAATTGAGCTGGCGATCAATTTTCCCTTTTTTATGTATGTTCCTTCCTTTTTAGATTCAACAATTCTGCTGTTTTGCGTTACAGGTAACTTAAAGTCACTTGAAGTGAAAAAATGTTTTTGACACTCACCAATGAGTGGGGGTATTTGGACATTAACCTTGGATTTAGTGAAAGTAATATACCTTCAACGTTTTTAATTGTAGGCACCCCTCCCCTCCTCCCCCTCAGTGCCGTTATCGCGACTACTTTAAGATAATTGAAGATGATCAGCTAGTGGTATAAGGAGATCGAGATCAATGTTTTTTGAAAAATGAATTAGTAAATGGTGTGAACCAGTTACTTCTGTTGGAAATTTGTCTTCTCTTTAAGGCTTATTTTGGAATATCACTAACACTAAGAAACGTCTCTAAAAGCAAGGTTGAAACCACCAGTTTCCAACCCTAATTGTGTGAAAGTACTTATTCTTGTTGAACTATTTTAAACACTCAACCTTTTCGAGTGCACATCTGAACCCGTCCTCAACAGAAACAAATAAGGACGACGAATCAGGTAAACGGTTAGAATTTCTAGATCAAAACGGACATTTGATGTCGTTCATGTGTGAAGAGCAGTCTTTTTGGACTGTATTCCACAAGAATTTAGCCTATATTTAACATGTTTTTCGTGACATATGAACACACGACTTCCTTTCAAAGGAATATGGTTACAAACTTACCCAGTAAAGTAATGCTCCGGTGTGTTTCTCATTGTGTTTATCTAGGGTTTTGCCTGTTGGTTAGTCTGCTGAAACCACACGCCCTGTGGATCTGTGTCGACAGTTGACAGCCGCTGTTGCTTACAGTAAACCCATTCTTGATTAAAAAAAAATTATAAGGTTTTTCCACCTCTAAAAGTTTATAAAAGTGTTTTTTCCCCCCGCTTAGTGCAACCAAACAGCGACCCTCAGACGTGGGTGATGGCATTCGCTGCTGCTGTTGCTGTGGCTGTTGTCGTTGTTGTCATCGCTGTGTGTCGGGAGTGCAGAAGGAAGTCAGGTAAGAGGTTCTTATGGTGTTTTAAAAGTTTTAGGAGTTCTGCACGATTTCCATTCGCTTCATATTTTCTGTCATCCCTGAAAATCCTGATAGTGTACTACTTTTCAATACTGCTGACTATTGTAAAGGTCAGCACGCTCACCTTTTATCCGTGTCGGTCACTCTGGTAGTCAGAGTGTAGATGGAAATTTCAATTTCCTAACAGTCGATCCATACTTTTTACGATACAGGGATAGTTTTTACATACTGTTTATCGCAAAAGATAACGTAGTTTGGGGACTCAGAAACTTGTGCAGTTTTCAAGGAAAGTGCAAAATTGCAGATTTATTAGGCCATCCATCAGGAACCAAGGAATGAGGCATATACAGTCTAACAACTGCAGGAGTGAAGAAAGTAGGGAGTCTGACCACAATGGTAGCCACCAGGTAAGGGTTAACAGTTTAACCTTTGTGGTGTATATTTCATTTCATTTTTCAGATCTAAATGCTGCACATGCCTTACCCGCAGAGGGGTTAGCCATGCATGGAAGAGAAAATGTGGCGCACGAAGAACACGGGTCACGCCAGAGTGCACACTACTACATGGAGGTTCCGGATTCGCCTCCTCCTTCTGATGAAAGCAGCGTTGCAGGTACGCAAGGATAGAAATGCAACAGATATTTATAGCAGGCATCTGAATCATCAGATTAAATTCATGCCAATGCCCTAATCGTAGAAGCGTAATCTCTGATGGATGCATGTTATGTAAAGACAGCTTGTCTCATTGTTTAAAAACTACCATGTTTAATTTTAAGTTTGCCGTCGTTACCCAGCCTCATTGCTCCATAACCCTCTCGCATCCTTTCTGTTCTTTCGTAACGTTCGGCGTAAAACATTTATGTTTACCCATCAGTAATTTGAACAGGCGAGTGGTATAAGCCAAATTATCCACCAAAAACGTTACATCTGTTTACAGAAGAACCACCCCCCTTACCATGTCACGGACCAGGGAACGCTCCTGAAGACTACTTGAACCCAGAACCGTCACGTGAGGAGACAGAGGAGGAAGGAACCGAGTGGAAGACTGTGCCGTTCTACGAGAACACGCAAATAAGCAATGTCGAACCGAGAGTTTTGCGAGAACTTTCACGCGGCGAAGCTCAGGCTTCAAACAGCAACTCATGCATGGACGTTATGGCGTCTGTCCATAGTCTTGACGGCGGTAACAGCGCTTCAGCGGATGTTCCACAAACAGAAAACTCTAGTGTTGAAAGTGAAGAGGGCTATGTTCCGTATGCACCTCAAGTGTATGAGAATACAATGCCGTAATGTTATGCAGATAACTTCCCGTGACGACTGTTCTCCGGATTTTTCTCACAAACAATGACACATGTTCTTTCCTAATCGTTTCCACTTTATATGGGAATTTACTTGAGCAAGGTTCTAACCACTTGAAACAGTTGTGTAGGCTTTGTACGGTGAATTGCTCGCCTCCCTGACCTGCCTCGCATTGTTAGGGTCCTGTGTGTGGGCACATCTTTAAAACAAAACAGATAAAGCTGCCTAAATGTTTGAGGAACATTTTCTGAATCAAGGCCTTGAGGACGCTTGCATAATAACATTGAGAGATGTGTCACTGATTTCTATAGTATCTTCTCCTTTGTTTTATTTCAGTGTGAAAAGATTGACAGACGATTTAGTGTTCCCTTCTACAAATTAATGTGCAGAGTACTGCATATTAGTTGGATGTATTTAAAGTGTCTTTTGTAAAACTCTTTGTTGAACCGAACTCAGGTCTCTACCAGTTTTACAGAGGGGTCGGAGAAATATATATGTGATAACTGTTTATGTATGCCAAGCATTGACCTTTCTCTCCCCCCCCCCCCCCCAATGAGTAAGCTTTCCTATTTTTAATAGAAGCGCAAAATATTTCCTTTTGGGTCTTGTGTTTTAAAAGCTATACAAGAGATTTCATTCGCATTTTTCACTTTAGAATACCATCAACATTTACGATCGAAAGAGTTCAAATATTTGTGTGTCAGAAACCACACAGTTTCATGACATTTCACACAGCAAACGACATAGCGGCGTATTAATTAGTCTTTGCTGCTTGCGCGGCAAAAAACCCACTCAGAGCAAACAACAGACGTCTTACTCTGACCTGCTGAACTATTGTATGAAACTAGTCGTCTGATACTTTTCCTGTTTTTGACACTCGTTTATGTACGGCGTATAGCAAACCCTAAATTTCCTTCATCGGTAAACTGGACAATCAAACGAGGCCGTTTTTATGACATCTTTATTGTGATTGGTAATATTTCCTTCTTTGTTCAGCACGTCTGGGTGCAATCAAAGTCACAGTTTTTTTTTTTTTTTTTTTTTTGTATGTTTGCAATGTTTCAAATCTATATTTTGTACAGTAAGCACATATTTCATTTTGATTTAGTTTTTCTTTTCATTTTGTAAACTTAAAGGATTTTTTTCCCGTGTGCTCTTCTCACACTTGTTTTCTTAACAGTGGAAGTATTAAAGATGAAGATTCTTTTTATATTTCGCTAGTGTTGTCAAAGTCGTGCCCCCTTCATGTGCTGATAAAACTTAAGGCAGAAAGACTGATAGGTGATTTTATTCTTATCTCGGGTGTCTTTTTGTCTGCTTGTACAAAATGCGCGAATAAATTGTTTGATTTTTTTCCTAGTACCGAGTGCGTTCTATACTGTATAACTCGGCAGTGTGTGTGTGTGTGTGTGTGTGTGTGTGTGTGTGTGTGTGTGTGTGCGTGCGCACGCGCGCGAGACAAAGAGAGAGAGGGGGGGGGGGGGGGCTTTTTAACGCACGACCAAGAAAGTAAGCAAAAATCACATAAGCATATCTCACATACGCATGATGGCGGACATCCAGGGTGGGTGGGAATGGGTGTTTTGAGTTCAACGTCATTTTTCATTACATATGGGTAGTATCAAAGACAGGACAACGAGAACAAGGATATACAGGAAGGACTGCTCACATAATTCACACCTATAACTCAAAGGCAAATACAGCGAGAGAGAGAGAGAGAGGGTAGGGTGGGTGGGTGGGGTGGATGTTTGGGGGTTTATCGTCCTTTTCCACCACATAGGGTGATATCAAAGACGGGGCAACGATGAAAAAGCTAGCACAAATATTTGGCCCCAGCCGGGATCGAACTCACGACCCGAGCATTAGAAGTCCAACGCTCTACCATTCGACCACCCCGGCTCCCAAGACAGAGAGAGAGAGAGATGATGATGATGATGATGATGATGATGATGATGAAACTTTTTTTTTTTATTCTTTTTTTTTTTTTTTTAAGCACATTCGACAAAAAGACACATGAACACAGTACCAAAACAAACAAACGAACAAAAACCCAAAAATCACAATACAAAAACAAAACCAAAACCTACCAAATACAATAGCAATGTCACAATACAAAGACAAGAGCAAAACCCCCAAAATTAAACAGTAATATCCCCCCCCCCCCCAAAAAAAAAAAAAAAAAAAAAAAAAAAACTTACAATATATGCAAAAAAACCCAACTTTTCTTTTTAAATTCGGGATAGAGCATTTAGGCATTGCTGCCTATCTTACATGCTATCCTGCTATTCCACATTAAAGGGTACCGAAAAAAAGAAAGAAAATGAGAGAGAGAGAGAGAGAGAGAGAGAGAGAGAGAGAGAGAGCGTTAGGTTACGTTGCCATGAAAAAGTGGTGGACGACCTATATGAATGTGACAACAGTATGCTCACTGTTTATTCACCAGATTGAATATGCAGTCAGTTGAGATTTTTCAGCACACAACAACATGTCTTCCTTGTTCCGATCAGATGAGCTTTTGATAAAATGAATAGTTATTACTGTGCTACAAGGAAGAACATATATTTGTCATCCCTGAAGCTCAAGCTAACATACTTTCGTCTGAACGGATTCAGTAGTGGTAGTGCAAATTCCTAATGTATACTGTCTAAATAACACTGACTGGACAGTTGTGGCAGATAAATGGAGAAACAGACATGCTTGTTGGGTTTAGCCGCACTGTTGCTAACCATTCTGAGGACGTATTCGTCAAAAACATGTAAGTTGCTAATCTATGATGAATTCATGTGTTTCAAATGCAGTGTATATTTAGGGTATTTCTATGAATTTCTTTAGTTCAGTTACCGTAGCAAGGCAAATGCCTACCTCATGTACTCCTCACGATTTTCACACCATCTCTCACATGTATTGAAAAGTGTCCCTTTTCATGATGTCCAACATATTATCCTCATTCAGCCTGTAGATTTTTTTTTCGGAGAAATACCGAGGGATCCCATTCAGAATTACTATCGCCCCACTTGTTTTCAAAAAAGGCAAAGATAAGCATGTATCTGTGTGTGTGTGTGTGTGTGTGTGTGTGTGTGTGTGTGTGTGTGTGTGTGTGTGTGTGTGTGTGTGTGTGTGTGGAGGGGGTGGGATTGGTGGGTGGGTGAGTACAGATTATGAGAATTATTAAGACATGGAGGATGGAAGCGTACTGCAGCCTGTAGTATATTGCACACATAATAACATATTTCCAGGTGCAGAGTTTCACTTTCCAACGATAAACGGTTCATCACTGACGGTGCTCGAGGGCACCAACCTCTCCATACCGTTCACTATAAACTATACAGAAGATTGCACACCTGCTGAAAACTTTTCACTCAGAGTGACGAGAACAGCTGGTAATGGTGAAGCAGAACCACAATGTTCACTTCGACACCGAGATAAGAATTGTCTCAAGCCTGCTGGACCTTCAAAGTGTACTTGTCCTTCCGGTACGAAACCGTACCAGCTTATCCACAGTTTTGACTCCACTGACAGCTTACCTACAGAATGGGTGTGGTCAGTTGATGATAATCACACAGACGAGAGGAGAATCCACTTCGAAGTCTGTGAGCACGATTTACATTTTAAGCACTTTTTTTTTTTTTTGGAGAGAGAGAGAGAGAGAGAGAGAGAGAGAGTTGATGATGATGATGATGATGATGATGATAAAACCTTTATTTCATTATAGAGTTGTAAGGCACTGGAAGGCCCTTCCTTACACAATGTCCAGCTAACACTACAATAGACTATTCACCTAAGTGTTGGGACCAGAGAGAGAGAGAGAGAGAGAAAGAGAGAGAGAGAGAGTCTGTATGCTGCACGATCAAAATTTCCTAAGCTTTCTTGGTAATGTTGGAAACACCTTACTTCCGCCAAACCATCAATCCTCTACAGGTTCCTTAATCATCAGCCCTGCAGATCACTTCGACATTCAACCAGGAGCGACAAACATACAACTCAATGTGCAAACACATTCCACAGAGTTTCCACAATGCGCTCTGCAGAGGCAGGCCAATAAAAAAGCCTGCAGTGTTACAAACATCAAGGGCACACCACCTGACCTGGTGCTGACTGTCCGGCTGGACAATGTGGGGCAACAGGAAGAGGGACAGTGGACACTGACACTTACTAATGATGTGGGAAAAAGGCATCTTGATATCAGCCTGACATTCACTGAAAGTAATCCGACTGACAATTTCAACCCTGTTACCATTGTATTCTCTTCTCCCTCTTCCCTTCATTTTACTTTTGTCTTTGTCACAATTACCACTTCTTTATTCTCTGTATTCCTTTTTAGATTCAACAAATCTTCTGTTTTTGCATTACAGATAACTTTGTAGGTACTTGAAGTGAAAAATGTTTTACCGTTCCTACAGAGTATTACTTTTGATCAGATGGTACAGGTGTGATGATCATCATGAGTGTGTGGTTGCTTCCGATTCCATTCTTGTTTCAGCCACGAGTCCTTTATCCAACTCTTCAGGTGTGTCTCGCTTAGGCCCAACCACATCGTTTGCAGACATTCAGAGCCTTCAGCCGAAAGGTAGGAGATTGCGTTGACCCCCCCCCCCCCCCACACACACACCATATAAACAAGAAAAAAAAAAGACAAAAGAAAAGGTTTTATTCTCTCGTTTTCCTCATTGAATACATTCAGAATCTTTCTCAGTATTAGGACTGCACAAATATACATGGCTTATGAAAAATATTTCTTTGGAGATGTCTCAATGACAGAAAAAAGGTAACATCTAAATAATTTTTATTTTTATTTTGGCCGTTATTTTCTATCCACAGGAGAACGTAACTGGCTGGCGCTGGTGATTGCCAGTGTTGCCGCCCTTTTCGCTGTCATGGCAGTGGTGTTTGCAGCGTGTCGTCTGCACAAAAAGAAGCCAGGTCAGTTTTCCGAAGCCTAATCACACACTGGTCACTTTGCAATAGACATATAATTAAGTCTTAAGACTCAACCCATTGATGTCAAAGGGTTTTGGGGGTTGTTGTTGTTGTTGTTGTTGTTGTTGTTGTTTTGCTGCCCCAACTCTTTCTGTCAGTTCCAGCGGTGTTCCTCCCAGGTGATGGGTGGAATCTACGGAGGGCTCGGAAACTGGGGCAATTTTTTATGCATGATGATGGAGATGATGGTAAGACAGGGGCGCCGGAAGATGTTGGGGGGAGGGGGGACAGAATCTCAGTGTGATTATCAGACGACTTTCTGCCAAGTCGTTTTGATATTTCATGCAACGGCTAAACTGAGTTCTCTGTTGCGTGGGATGACGGAGAGAGCAGGAAGAGCAGTAGGGGGGGGGGGTAAGGGAAGGGAAGGGGGCAAGACCATGGCCTTGCCCCCCCTCTTGCCATAGTCACTTGATTTTCCGGGGGGGGGGGGGGGGGGGCAAAAAGATACTCTTCAAAAAGAAAATCCCGCTTGCCTCGGCCGGGACTCGAACCCGGGTCTCC
The DNA here is from genome assembly GCA_018292915.2 of Batillaria attramentaria. Classification (NCBI taxonomy): domain Eukaryota; kingdom Metazoa; phylum Mollusca; class Gastropoda; family Batillariidae; genus Batillaria; species Batillaria attramentaria. The sequence continues at coordinate 121,244 of JACVVK020000765.1, forward strand.
CGGTCCATGGTCCGAAGTACTAACCACTACACTACGGGGGGCCGGTGATGTCAAAGCTTATGCTAAAATGAAGCTGTCGGCAGTATTACAGTGTGTATCTCCCACAGCTTGTGAAACCCTAACGTATACTCTGGAATCTTGACGGTACCCCCCCCCCCCCCCACCCCCCCCCCCCCCCCCCAAAAAAAAAAAAAAAAAAAATCGGACACGATTACGTTCTTCGCTTCTCCATGGCAGAAATTGAAGCACGAGGAAAGTCCATCCAGGGTTGATATGCTTCGGAAGATTAGCGTAATTGTCAGTTTCATGATTATTACTAAAGTGACTTACTGGCTAATACAATAGCCTGGCAATTCAGTTTTACCTATAGTAATGTATTTGTTCTTTTTATGTTTTAGATCACGAGAGCAGGTAAGAGAGAGAGAGAGAGAGAGAGAGAGAGAGAGAGAGATGGGGGGGGGGGGGAGAATCTGACAAACAGACACACAGACAGACAGTCAGACAGACAGACAAAATGTGTGTGTGTGTGTGTGTGTGTGTGTGTGTGTGTGTGTGTGTGTGTGTGTGTGTGTGTGTGTGTGAGAGAGAGAGAGAGAGAGGGGGGGGGGGGCTAGTCTACACCGACGGTTTTATTTGATGGTTTGCTTTGTGTATGTGTGTATTTCAACAGTTTATCTTTGACCGGATTTTCTTCTCGTCAGTCATCGTGCGTCGGAAGTCAGCCTGGTACTAATGTGTTTTGTTGCTGTTGTTGGTGGTGTTGTTGTTATCGTCGGTCTGTTCGTTTCTTCTTTGTGTGTTCGCAGGTTTTATGGGTTTTTTGTTTTGTTTGAGTTTTTTTTATTTATTTTGTAATTAATTAATTAATTAATTTATTTATTATTTATATTTTATCTTTTTTTGGGGAGGGGGTGGAGGGGTTGGGGGGATGGGGGGGGGGGCGAGGAGGGGGGGGGTGCATGTTTTGTTTGTTTGTGTCAGTCAGATGTCCTTGCATCGCAAGGGTCCCCTGTGTGGGCACAGCTCTAAAAGTAATCCTGGCGCAGACATACGTGTGCAAATGTGAACTGAACAGTACAGGCTTGTGAAAAGTAGTGAGATGCAAAAGGTTGGGGGAAAGAGGGGGTTAGGGACTTGTGAAATAGAGCATGGACTTTAGGATGATACAATGGTTTCTTTTAATAATAATAATAATAATAATAATAATAATAATAACGTACCCACCAAACTTTACTTCATATGGAAACAAGTGATTCAGATTCCGCAATATACATTTCAGGAATCAGCGCAAGGTTTGCCCAGTCCGAGGAGTGTGTTATGATCCATAACGTCATCTACCAAAGATCGCGAAGTCTTCCAGAGATTCCCGATTCCCCAGACGCCGATGTTCGTGATCAGGATGATGCAAATCTGATTGATTTTGACAATAGTCCTCAGGCCTCCTTACCTGGTATGTATTCTACCCTTTCTCAAGTCTTTTTTTTTTTCTTTTCTTATCGGTTCTTCTTGTTGTTGGTTTTTTTTTTTGTTTGTTGTTGTTTTTTGGGTAAGGTTTAGGGTTGTTTGTTTGTTTGTTTGTTTGTTTGCTTTCTTTATTGTTTGTTTGTTTGCTTGTTTTTGTTGTTGTTGTTGTTGAATTATTTTGGTTACTTGTTTTCTGCTTTTTTTTTTTTGCTTTTTTTTTTTGGGGGGGGGGGGGGGGTATCCATTTGTTTTTTATGGTTTGTTAGGGAACATTATCTGGTGTTCTTTGAAAAAGTAAAATGAAATTCTATTGATATAGTCTATTCATAATCAAGTTGTTCTATTGCACAAGCTATTTCATTCTGTGTGTGTTTTGTAGGTGACCTTGAGGGAGATTATGCAGAAGTAGGCCAAGGAGAGGATGGTGAGTATAAAAGGCATAATAGAAGAATAAACAAGCTTTTAAGGCATGAACAGCAAACGCGTGATTTCGCTGGACTAAAACATACTTGATACTTAGATCAAATGAAGCTTGCTTGCTCTGCATTTTTGGGCTCAAAATAAAACAGAATGATGTAAAGCCATCACTCAAAATTGCCATTGACAAATAATTGCATGTTTTTGTTTTAATGTGTACCATATATGTTCTTTTTTGTGCTTTTAGCAGAACCTGGCAGTCAGGCAACCGAGGACGATGTCTATGTTCCTGTCAGCGAAATTCTGGAGAGAAAAAAGAACCAGTCGCAAGATGAGCGCTGTTAGTAATCTTTTGTACCCGACGGTGCTCATTATGCACCCTGCAAACATACTCTTTGTCCCCTACATAAATCAGTCATGGTTCTGCACATTTTTCCTATTTTTCTTTCAAAAGCTCCCGCTAAGTGCCATGAGAACTCTGGATGGATTCTTCCAAAATATCAAGTCATCGTCGTTATCCTCATTCTCCTCCTCCTCATCTTTGTTGTCGTCGTCGTCGTCATCATCATCATCATTATTACGATTATCACATTTGGCGAAAAAATATATCAAGAATAGTTCTGTGAATCGCTATATGGTGCTATTAGGCTTCAAACTGAGACATTGGTGTCTTTTCGCACTTTTTGCGCTTCTGTGAAAAATCTCCTGTTCCCTGACTAATGTAGTGTTTGCTGTACATGTTAAACGCATTTGAAATAAACCTCGAGGTCGCTCAAAATCAGACTCAAGGAAGATTCACATTGACGACCGAAAGCAGTGTTCTCGTGCAACCTACTGACATAACCTATCGGGAAATTGATCTTTTGATGAACCTGTCACCAGAGTGAAATGTAGGCTTGTATTTTCGCTTCCTTCTGCATCATCAAACACAAAAGTCATGTCTGTCGTTCAACTGTTGACACATTTTCGTATTCCTGACCCATCTAATGCAACCTAGTTCTATGGGACTTTGTATCCTCGACTCTACAGTGTTGCCAGCCGTTTCACATAGTTTCATATTCATGGCGGCGACCTAACTGAGTAAAATTGGTATCCTTAACTGTACGTTTCAGTTGACATACTGTCGCCAACCTTTTGGTACAATGTCATATTCAGCACAAACATAGTGCAGCCTACTTCAGACAGACCGTACTTGTTTAACTGTACATTACATTGACATTAGTGTTCGCAACCGCTGGTTATCTAAGAGAAACGTTTGTGATTTTGTTTTAAGCACGACCAGTTGACAGTTTTGTATGCACAAGTTTACTTTGTTTTGCATGAACTTAGTTATTTGAAAAAAAAAAAATCATCGAACTTGCTGACCACGTCGGCGGGTTGACAGAATCACATCCAACGATTACCAATACTTGAAATATATGTCATAAATTCAAGTACATGTACAGATAATTCGGAAGCTTCGGAAAATGTGTCAGAGACATGTTTTAAATAATTGTGTGTGTGTCTTGAATATGTTATTGCTTTCTTTAATTTATCGTTCGGACCTAAGTGTTACTGATGCTTTGAATTATATCATTGTGAAATTTTAACTCGTACATTTATTGCGCTTGCCTCGTTTCTTGCATTTTTCGGGTTTTGTTTTTGTTTTGTTTTTTTTTCGATGATAATTTCCGTGTGAAATTTTGTTTTCAATTTGTTAATACGCTCTGTTGTATAGTTTTGTAACACCAAGCCACTAACAATATCACTGTCGCAGTTTTCCGTTCTACTAAGTTTGTGTATTCATTCTTTCTTACATTTTGTGTGTTGATCTAGTATTCTTTGTTTTATTTGTTTCCGTATTACTCGTGTTATATAAATTTGTGATTTGATGTCGATGAGGGTGTCCGTCAGACAAAAAAGAAAAATACTAATAATGTAAGCTGCAACTGTGCTCGGACCTATGTGTGTTCGTAACGTTTTCTTCGCTTTTTGTCCGGCAAACCGTTACATTTGTTCACAATGTTTGTTCTCCTGGAATGTAAATACGCTTAAAAATACTTGTACTCCCCTTACTACAGACACACTAAACGACCCCCTCCCCACCCCCCCCCCCCCCCCCCACCCCACACCCCCACACACACAATCAACAAACACACAGACATAAAGACATTCAACACGGAGTTGACGTCATTAAGAAACGCATTCAATAATAATATAAAAAAAAATACTCTCATTTATTTGTTTCTTGTTATTTTTTAATTTCTTTCCTTCATTTGCTGAAGTGGTGGTTTCATCCTAGATAGAGGACCCATGATATTCTGCGCTCGCTTTACACACAAAGTACGTGGACACACGGCAATTCCAAGAAATATGGGCGAGAATTAGCACAGTATAGAAAGAATGGAGACTTGACTTCAACGCTGTGGGATTTCCCAGTCTGAGTATACAACATTGTCCTGCCAACAAATATTCTGTTAGCTCATAGCGTGCAATACGTCGTGTATACACACCACCTCATAGAGGAAGGCGGACGGTGGAGGGTAGGGAAGTATGGGTGAAGGTGCCTACGCTTTAATCGATCATACGCCAGTGAAAAGACGGTTTAGGGTCGTGTGCATGACACAATCAACCCGAGATTAATGTTGGGTAACGTGATCACACAAGGGGGAGGGGGGGTAGGTATAGAAATTTACAAACATGGGTACATAGTAATAGCGATTTCCTGCCTTCGTTCAGCAAAGTGAGGCCTTTTTCTCAGAAACTTGGCTCTAAGCCATGTCATGTCCCCTGTACACTCCTTAGCTGACTGACACAGACAGGTGTATGCGTGGGACTGGTAATCATGAGTAATAGTCTGACTGTGACTTTTGACGACACCAAATAGTGTTCTTACTGTAACCTACTGACTGACATTTATCGTTTGACCAACCCGTTGCTGGTTGACACAGTAAAATGTCGACTTCTTGTTTCCGCTTCATACTGGATCATCAAAACACAACACAAAGGCCATGTCTGTCGTGCATCTTTTCGCACAGTTTCGTAAACCTGACACATCTAGTGCAACCTACTTCACTGGGACTTTGTATCCTTAATTCTACATTACAGTTAAAACATTGTTGCCAACCGTTTCACACAGTTTCACATTTCAGGGCAACCTACTTGAATTAAACCTGGTCTCGTTAACTCCACATTACATTGACATCAGTGTTGGCAACCTTTGGTTAGCTGATAGAAACTTTTGTGATATATATTATTTTACGTACGACCAAGATTACTTCTGTTTACAAGAACTTGCGCGGCGTTAAGCCTTAAATAACTAACTAACTGGCAACTGGGAAATCATCGATTTTGCTGACCATCTTGGGCTGTTGACAAGATCCCTGCTACTCCCAATGCTAACCAGTACTTTGAACGGCATACAAAGATTTGTCATAAATCCAAACTGATTATTTGCAGATCACTGGGCTTCCGAAAGTGTACCAGAGACCTCTAATAAATACGTGTGTGTGTGTGTGTGTGTGTGTGTGTGTGTGTGTGTGTGTGTGTGTGTACATTTTAGATCATGCCAGTGTTTTGTTTAATTTATCATTGCTACAATTTTCATCCTCAAAGTTCGTTCTGGGCTGCTTTGGTGATGTCTAGCATCACTCGATCGACTAAGACACATACACAAATACATACACAAATACATACACAAACCGGCTTAAGCTGATTTAAATATATTCTTTGAAACCCTTCCTTCAGGTAGACGACTGCGCGCACCGAAGTGCCGCACAAAAAGATACCAGCTTTGCTTTATACCATCAGCTATCAGCATCCTCAATTCTAAAGAGGAAATCATAGGGTGCCATGCCTATGGCTGTCAGCTGAACCATACTTATCTTTAAGATTTAGGGCGAAAATGCGCGGTCACACGCGCAAGTGTTCCAAAACAAAATTCTCCCTTTACAAGGCCTTGTCGTGGTAGTAATGGTTTCATTAAGTGTCGTTGTTTTCAGTAATACTGTTGTGAAATTCACATGTTCTACCGTGCACGTGGTCGAATGGTAGAGCGTTGGACTTCTAATGCTCGGGTCGTGAGTTCGATCCCGGCTGGGGCAAATATTTGTGCTGGCTTTTTCATCGTTGCCCCGTCTTTGATATCACGCTGTGTGGTGGAGAAGGACGTTAAACCCCCAAACACCCACCCACCCACCCATCCTTCTACCGTGCACATTTATAGCACTCACTTCGTTTCTTGTCATTTTATATTCTTATATGCAAAGGTATTAATTTGTTAATGATTCATTGTAAGATGCTGCTTTGAATATATTACACACTAGTGTAAACACCAAAGAACTACCGATCTCAACTGTACGTTTGCATCTATGTTATTGTATTCAATTCTTGCTTGCTTCCCTACCATGTGCTGATCCAGTATGCGTAGGTATGTATGGTATTACTCATTAAATCTTCTGCATGCATGAATTATCTTCCCTGCTTTGGTATCGATTAGGGTAGAAGTCAATCGCTAAGCAGGACTGGAGACAAAGTTGATGTGTTGTGCAGTGCCTTCATTGTACGTCGAATGTTTCGTGTTGAAATGCGGGAAAACATAGATCACGCATATTAAATGACAAGCGGGGTGACACGTCATTTCAGCGCCAACAATTTAGCGCCACCATTTCAGCGCCGTACAATTCGACGCCGTACATTTCAGCGCCATACATTTCAGCCCAGGGGTGTGGGGTGTGTGTGTGTGTGGGGGGGGGGGGGGGGGCATTTGTTTTACGTGGTTTAAGTGATGTGAGTGATGTGAGTCATCATTCATATACCCCGTTGTGAGTTACAAATCGTGACTGATCATTCAACAACAGTGTGGAATGATTTCATAACGCTTTCAAGAACCACGCAGGGACGTACTCACCAGATTTGTGGAAGCTCATTGCAGTCCTCAAAAAAGAGCAAGCGATGGTTCAAGCTGACGTTACGCGTCTTATTGGAGGTCAGGCTTCTGCCCCGAAGCGGCGAAAGTACAAAGACTTAAAAAAGCGTGTGAAAACCATAATCCTGCAGTACAATGCAGGAGATCGTTCTCTCATGGACACGATGGAGGGACCTGCATTTGCGTTCATGTTTTAGGCCAACTAAGCATGTTTTACAATGGAGAGACACCAAACGACCCATTTGGATTTTAGTGATTTTCATGGACACCATGGGTTTACGATAATTTGTCATTAAAGTTTAACTTGTTAAAAAAAATGTGATTAGCTAGTTTATGTGTTTAGCTAGTTCTCTCTCTCTCTCTCTCTCTCTCTCTCTCTCCCTAATCGTTTGGCGCTGAAATGTACGGCGCTGAAATGTACGGCGCTGAAAACTCGTCGCGCTGAATTGGTGGCGCTGAAATGGTGGCGCTGAAATGGTGGCGCTGAAGTGTCATGGAACCGACAAGCGGGTATCCTGCATGGGCCTTTGTGTGCTTTACTACGATGTTTTTGTCAGGCAGACATCACCAACAGATGCTTAGAATGTGTACATGGACTGTTCTTAAGCAATAAGCGTGCTTTCCCCACTCAACACACACACACACACACACACACACACACACACACACACACACACACACACACACAATTTCAATGTATTGAAGTTTGAAATAAACATACCTTTCATTTTTTTCCAGTACTGTCAAAGCAGAGTTTATTTCACGTGCTGATTAAGCTCAAGGTAGAAAGTAAAGTATCATGACTGATGGATGTCTTTGCAATGATTGATATTTTAAGTGTATTTTAATATGCTCACACAAAATGTCCTGTAATAAAATTTAGTCCTATCCTTGTCTGGCTGGGGCGAAATGTTTGTGCTTTTGTTGTTGTTTTGGTTTATTGCTGGTATGTTGTTGTTGTTGTTGTTGTTGTTCGTGGTGGTGGTGGCTTTGTTGTTGTTGTTTTGGGGGGATGGGGGGGGGGGGCTCTGCTTGTGCTGTGTGTGTGTATGTGTGTGTGTGTGTGTGTGTGTGTGTGTGTGTGTGTTAAAAGCCAAGTTTTGATGCCTTTAACAGTGGTCAACAGGTTACATGAGTATGTCAACAGAATGTCCATCATATCATATCATATACCGTGAGACCGACACAAATCGTGTCTTCCTTGTTTAGTTTCCGGTTAAACACTGATCATTATTTTACAAGGAAGAAATATACGAGTCATCCCCGGAGAAGCTGTTGCAATTTTTTTTCCTCAACCAGTTTCATAGCGAGACCTACAAATTACCAAGCTGCAATAATATTCATTCTCTGGATTATACAGAGTGGACGGTTGGTATGGCAGAAGAATGGGGAAAAAGAAAACTTTGATCGACTTCACCGTTCTCTTCATAACAAGTCTCAGGACAATTTCGTCAGATTCATGTAAGTTGTACAATTGTAGGAAAGAACGATTGGAATATGTCGGTCAATACAGGAATACATGTTTTGTCTAGCATACAAGCAGGCATTTTTACAAAGCAATTCTATTGTCTCGTGTTAGAATTCTGGCTGTGTAGGACTGGGGGCGGTAGGGGGGGGGGGGGGTAATAAAACAAAAACCCGGACATGACGGGGTGGCGTAGAAGAAAGACCATGACAATGATTTCGGGAGAACGAAGTGTAACCAGCCTTTGATTGCTCTTTTCTCTCTACCTCCAGGTGCAACATTTCAGTTTCCAACTATAAATGGCTCATCACTTACAGTAGACGAACACACAAACCTAACAATACCGTTCAATCTAACGTACGAAGAAGACTGCCAACCCGCTGAAAACTTTTCAGTCAAAGTGACGAGAATAACTGGTGATGGGAATCCAGAACCACAGTGTTCCCTTCGACACGTACAAGGGAAATGCGTCCCCTCTGCAAGACCGTTGAAGTGTGTGTGTCCTTCTGGTGCAGAGTTATATCGACTAGAGCACACGTTTGACCGCAATGACAGCTTGCCTACTGAGTGGGAGTGGTCAGCTGATGGCTATCGGGCAGAAGAAAAGAGAATCCACTTCGACGTCCTCTGTGAGCAAGCGCGCACGCACACACACACACACACACACACACACACACACACATCCATGTCTTTTGTGTGATGTGGGAACATTCGTCCAACGAATCGTTGATGTAATAAAGGAACATGCCTTAAATTATGCGTCTTTTCAAATTTGCGTTATATTTCCTGAGACAGGATACCTTAAGCCATATTAATATATATCGATCTTTCTTGTAAGTCAAATACTTTCAGATATACAGAGGGGTTTTATTTTGGACACAAATTTTTGATGTGATAAAGGAACGTCCAGACTGACACAAACAGTAGGTGTACTCTGGGAACCGAGCAGACACAAACTGCAGATTCAATCCGGGAACATTGACAATAACACGATAAATCAACTTTTGTAATCCTTTAAACCGAGTTTGTCCTTTACCAACCATGCTGAAAACGTTTTCATATAGTGATTTTCCTTGTATGTGGAAGGCTATAGGATATACAGAGGGGTGCATGTTGGACACAAATTGTTGATGTGATGAGGGAACATTCACGCAGACACAAACAGGAGGTTTAATCTGGGAACCGACCAGACACAAACTGAAAGTTCAATTTGGGAACCTAGACTATGGATCGATAAATTATCTTTGTAATGCTTAAACTCGAATGTTTCATGACCAATCATGTTGGAAACATTAAAAATCATGTGTCATAAGTGGACACCAGCAATAGGTTATGCATTCACCATCAAATTATTGTTGACAAATCACAGTGGTAAAGGCGTACCATCCAAGATACCTATACAGGTGCGAATTGACAACCTGCATTTGGTCGGCTGGTTTGCAGATTGGTTGGCTGGATTGATGAATGGTTGACTGTTTGGTTGAAGTTTTAATATCGCTCGCCGAAAAGATGGAGACGGCTCATTGGGCGATGGCTTAAGCGTTGTGTATTGTGTAGGCTTTTAGCTCTGCCCAGCCCCGCTTTGTCCAGCCCGATCATGTAATTACAGCCTTTCAGCACGAGTCCCACGCGCCTATTACCTAGGTGCGTAGTGCCGCGGGGGAGGGGAGGTGGGTTGGATAACTGCCGTACTGAAAAGATGTTTAAACTAGTCATGTACTGCCTTTTTTTCGGTTTTACCAGAGAGAGAGAGAGACTCTGGCTACAGAGAGAGAGGGGCGGCATTGACGAAGAAACAAAAGATAGTTTCTTTTAGGGTGAGGTGAGTGTGTGTGTGTGTGGGGGGGGGGGGGGGGGGCGGTCTACTGACGAGAGAGAGAGAGAGTACTTTCTTTCGATGGAGCGTAGTGGTGGTGTTCATGGTAACGTTCTCACTTGGCCATGAGAAAGTCTCACATAACTGTCACCAGGGCCCGCAGGTAAAAGTCGAGGTAAGGGATTTTAGCCCCGGGTTAAGGCCTAACCTCAAACTAAACTGACTCTAGGGTTAGCCGAACAAGTTAAATTCTATTCCAAACTTTACAATCAATCTACAGAAACACACCCAAGGGACATTAAAGACACACTAGCTGCTTTCTTACAGGGGGCGGATTTCCCTAAACTCGATGAGCATGAGTCAAACTCCTGTGAGGGAGATATCACGGAGTCAGAGGCAGGCCATGCTCTGATGGGAATGAAAACGGGATCAGCACCTGGTGGGGATGGGCTGACCATTGAGTTTATGAAATTTTTCTGGGGTAGAATCAAAACACTTGTGACACAAACATTTAACGAAGCCTTCAGGAAAGGAGAACTATGTCATACACAGAGGCAAGGAATTATTATTTTATTGCACAAAGGAAAAGAATTACCTAAAGATCAACTAAACAACTGGCGACCAATAACACTTACAAACACGGATTACAAAATATTAGCCAAGTGCTTAGCAAATAGATTAGGCAAAGTAATTGGGAAACTAGTTAGTGAAGACCAAACGGGTTATGTTAAGGGGAGGAACATCGCCACAGCCATTCGTACAATAGAGGATGTTATAGAATACACAAACACCACAAAGAAATCTGGTTATCTACTCGCTCTAGATTACATGAAAGCTTTTGACTCGGTGTCAAAACAGTTTTCTTTTGGAAACTTTAGAGGTATTTGGGTTTGGTGCTCAGTTCAAAAACTGGGTTAAGGTTCTTACAGATAACTCTTATAGTTGCATCAATCATGGGGGTTGGTTATCAGAAACATCAGAACATTCAGTGTAAATTGCGGAATTAGACAAGGATGTCCCTTCTCACCATTGGCCTTCATTCTAGCAGTAGAGATCTTTGCCATTAAATTAAGGAATAGCTCTGTTAAAGGAGTCACACTTCCGTCAAGAAAGTTTCCGGATGTTAAAATTCAACAGTTTGCCGACGATTCCACGCTCACTCTGAGGGACAAAAATGACGTGGAGGAGTCGGTAAAACTAATTGAAAAGTTTGCAAAATTTTCTGGCCTTAAGTTAAATAGTCAAAAAACAAAAGCAATGAAAATCGGAACTCATAATCTACAATATAGAGATGATTTTCCTTTCGAAATAGTAGATAAAATCAAAATACTTGGTATAATCTTTATGAACAAAGTAAGAGCACAGAACATCGATGAAAACTGGAAAAGTAAATTAGCGGATATGAAAAGAACAATTCAACTTTGGAGTAAACGAGATTTGAGTATTCAAGGCAAAGTAACAATCACAAAATGTTTTTTGATTAGTAAAATTGTATACATTATGCAATCGGTTGGTCTACCAAAGAGAGCACTACAAGAAATAAACAGATTGTTTTACAAATTCATCTGGCAAAGGCGATATGCTAATCGTAAAGCCTTCGAAAAAATAAAACGGACGGTCATGACAAACGATTACATGGAAGGGGGAGTCAGGATGGTTAATATATTTAATATGCAAAAGTCTTTCTATATTAAGTGGGCAAAGAAAATACAGGAAAAGAACACCAAGGCATCAGTAATTCCTTTCTGGCATTACTCCAAAATTTTATCTACCACCAATATCTTTAGAATAAACAGTACATCACGAGAAGTAAAAATTCTTCAATCAATAAAAAGTGACTTTTGGAGAACTGTCCTGGAGACGTATCTTGACCATAAAGCTTTGATAACAACCGAACAGGTCACCCGAGAAAATATCCTGAAACAAATCCTGTGGTACAATGAGGCTATCAAATACAAAAATCGCTCGCTATATTTTCAAATCTGGAAAGATAAAAGGATTGAAAGTGTGGGAGATATTGTTAACATTCAAGAAAAAAGATTACTCTCTTTGGAAGAAATCGAGGATAAGCTTAATGTTACCAGAAACAGCATGTTTATTCAATATAATGCACTCATGAACGCCATACCAACGCGCTGGAAACTGTTAATAAGTGGCGAGAACCTAGATAACTTCGTTGTACCTCAAGACAATGAAAATAACCAGGATATTCTTTACTCCTTTGATTATGTCCTTGATACACTTAAAGGATGGAAAGCCAAGGTGAAAGAAACTGTATCTGTCCCTTGTTGTGTTGGATTTTGGCGCCAAAAATATGATATAAACATTGACAAACAGGTATGGTTAACCGCGGTAAACGCCACCAAGGAAGTGCGCCTCCGGGAATTACACTGGAAAATTGTTCATAATATATATCCAACAAACATTATGCTGAACAAAATGAAAATCAAAACAAGTAACAGATGTACATACTGCATACATGAAGTGGACTTCTTGGAACATTTCTTTTTTGAATGTAAAATAGTCAAAGATTTCTGGAATTTTATTGAGGGTGAAGTCTTTAAGCTGGTTAACAAACCTATCAAGATAGCGCTTACGGATGTACTGTTTGGTATACAAAAGAGGCACGACCTTTCAAGCCATGATATGAATATTATAAACCACGTGCTCCTTATTGGGAAAATGTGTATAAGTATTAAGAAGAAAACTGAGTCATTGTATCCATTACACTGTATGTACGAGTACGAGATTCGATACAGGAATCTCTTAGGCTGAGTAGTTTGTAAATGTATAATCTCTCTCTCTCTCTCTCTCTCTCTCTCTCTCACACACACACACACACACACACACACACGCACATGCACACGCACACGCACACACAAGCCACAAAACACATACAGACAGTCTACGTAAAACAGTTTATTGTTTATTGTTTGACCACCAGCAGTATAAATATAATCAAAATGTCCATATAAGAACCACATACTAATCAGTTGAATATGTAAGAAACACAGAAATGGAAAAAGAACCAATGAAGAAAAAATGCTCGACACATTTTCAAAAAAAAAAAAAAAAAAAAAGCAAAGAAAAAGAAAACAAACTTTAAAAGATAAAAGTCAGTAGCATCCTGCATGCAACTGAGGTTCTAAAAAAAAAAAGAAAAAAAAGAAAAAAAAAAAAAAAAAAAAAAAAGACTCTAGGGTTAAATATTCTGTTGCTGTTTTGTTTTAAATCAGAAGGGGGTCCATTCCGGCAAAGTGAATATGCCGTTATAAAAGAATTTTTCTTCTTTCTTCGCTTCCTTTTTTAAAATTTGATTTTATTTTTGGGTCTCTTTTGTCTTACTCTGGGTTAGGCCAGTAGTCGTGGGTTAGATTAACCTCGAGTTTTACATGCAGGCTCAGGGTAATAACTGAAGTAACGGCCAAAACTGGTTCAAATGCAAGAAAAGGGAATAGAACATATTTTGTAGAATAGCGTAATTTTCGAAATAAAGTACCGATCCTACCCATCTTTCTCTCCGCCGCCGCGCCGTGCACCCGGCAGTCAATCTATGTATCTGGCGACTCCAACTTGTAACCTCTTTCTACGTACCTCTGACGCCAGATGCCACCTTGTGTCTTACATCATGACATTCAGAATGGATTCCCCTACACCACTATGACCGTTTCATGCCGACTGAAAGTCATCAGGCAAATTCTCCCGTTTGCTACCGCAGTGAAGCCATTTCACCGAATACAGTATCTGTGCCGTTAAACCTTATTTTCCACTACTCCGACGGCTACACTATACTGATGTTATATACCATTAGATTCTCTAAGCGGCTGAACGGCACGTTTTCCTCTGATATACTTTTTTATCCCGACTTCATCAATATCCCCGCGGCAGTCAGTCTGTGTATTTGCCGACTCCCAACTTCTAACCTCTATCTAAGTACCTCTGACGGCTGACACCACATCATTACATTTAGCTTGCATTTCTCTACACTACTATTACCGTTTCATACCGGCTGAAAGCCATCAGACAAATTCTCCCGTTTGCTACCGCATTGATCAGCTATTACACTGAATCCAGTATCTGTTCCTTTAAACCTTATTTTCCACTACTCCGACGGCTACACTATACTGATGTTATATGCCATTAGATTCAGCAGTCAATTCTCGTTGTGCATCACTAGATGACTAAACGGCTCTACGACCAGTTATCCTAAAATACCCCCCCCCCCCCCCGATCCTACCCATAATTATCCCCGCCGTTGTGCACCCGGCAGTCAGTCTTATGTATTTGCCGACTACCAACTTCTAACCTCTTCCTACATACTTCTGACGACTGGCACCATCTTGTGTCCTATACCATGACATTCAGCATGGGTTCCCCTACACTACTATGGCCGTTTCATGCCGGCTGAAAGCCACCAAATAAATTTTTCGCGTTTGATACCGCACTGATCAGCCATTTGAAAATGTTCAGCCCACCAAATTTGGATAGGTTCAGCCAACCAAATTTGAAAAATAAATGCAATTCTAAATTCCGAAATTTAAATAGCTGACTGTCCCTTCGCACAACGTGATTGTAATGTGTTTACGTCCAATGTGTGAGAGAATGCGTGTGATTCACGTGAGCGTGCGTGGTGGGTTCAGTTCACGGTGCTTTGAGCCAATTCACGAAATTGGGTAAAGCGCCTATACAATACTCATTATTATTATTATTCTTTCACGGAACCCAGTACCTGTTTCTTTAAACCTTATTTTCCAGGGCCAGGACCAAAGCATCTCTCTCTCTCTTTCTCTCTCTCTCTCTTAAGACCCCAGCAATGAGCGGCCACACATATAATTTTATCTGTGTGCCGTAAAATCCACACTCCACAAGTGGTATCTGAAGCAGACGAGTGGGTGAGGTGTGGGGGGTTGGGGGTTTAACGTCCTTTTCCATCACATACTGGTTATATCAAAGACGGAGCAACGATGAAAAATCAGCACAAATATTTGGTCCCAGCCGGGATACGAATTCACGACCCGAGCATTAGAAGTCCAACGCTCTACCATTCGGCCACCCCGAAAGCAGACGATAATAAGTCCAATTAGTGCCTTTTGCACACGAGAAGGTCACATAGCCGCTTTGAGTACTGCTTCCGAGACCACAAAAAGAAGGCTTAGGAGCCGCCATGGTTCAAAAGAAAATTCTACTCTGAAAAGGACGATACTTCTCGCAACACGTCACGACTCTTACATCAACATTCACTTTATGCCGAGTCCTTCGTTTATGTACACTGTACAGCCCATGCCCCATTCAAGTTTCCAAAAAAACTGACGAATGTACACGTGCTGTTTTTGCTGATTTTATCCCCCCCCCCCCCCCCCCCACGCGCGCCAACGGGTTTGCTGATACGATCTTGATTGCACGAGAGTATCGCACGGTGTTTTGCGGAACAAAACTGCTCCCCGTTGCTGAACGCCGAGTCCGGTCGGTCCAAATGGTGTGAGGACGTTCGAAGAAGAGCTCAGCTGAAATGATTAGACAGAATATGCGTCTGCGGTAAGCCGGTAGTCGTGTTGAAATGAGAAAACAAAAAGTTTAGTAAGGACATCATGTGAAACATAGGCACGTGTCCTACTAACGCCTGTAGGGGTGAGATGCGGGTGTTTGCTGATTAGCTATTATATTGATCCATGGCGTGTCGCAGCTATTCAGGGCCAATGCAAGTCTTCACACCTTTCGAGACTGGTGCCGATAGGAATGGGTCAGGGAGTCTTTACCTTTGTTACCGCTTTTCCTGATTAGCTGATAATCGACCTAAACCGGGTACATTGTTTTAATTAACAGAGAGAGAGAGAGAGAGAGCACCCAGTATCCATTTCTGGGTTGTGACGTGTATACACTGGGCCCGCTTGCTAAAAACTAATAAGGTCAACGTGATATATGCCCGCTGGCGCGTGCCGTTTACACTTCCTCACATGTCCCTGGTGTCTGCTACGCGTAACCAACCCGGGGTATTGGAAGCTCCAAGCCACCCTGGCGCCGCGAGCGTGTCCCGTCTTCGGGGTGTCTGCTGCGGGGTATTGGACGTTTCACACCACTGCAATACATGACTGCGAGCGGCGCAGGTGGTGAAGTATTCTCGGAAGTATTAATCCACAAAGAGTGAAAAGACCTCCTTACTTTTTTGTTGTTAAACAAGAAGCCTAAAATTTGTCACGCACCACACAGTTAACTGAAGTAAATAAGTTAAAGATTCGTAACTATCAAAGTAACGACTAAAGGGTAATTAAACAAACAGTGCGATACACAACAAGAAAGTGGAGAAAACTCATATGCGAGGTGAGGTTTTGTGTACAATGTTTGCTTCCTTGGTCAGTTACCATCTCAGCCCCACCTGCCCCCCCCCCTCCCCCCCCCCCCCCGGCCCCTAAGTTACCAAACACCATGACACCAAGGTTACTTACTTACTTAGGCCCTTGGCTCCACGTGGAGCATAGGCCATCGACAACCCTTCGCCATCGCACTCTGTTCTGGGCTAGTCTTGCCACTCCAGTCCAGTTGGTCCCCTGCTTACATAGCTCTGCCTCAGTGTCCCGCCTCCAGCTGTTGCGAGGCCGGCCTCTCTTCCTTTTCCCCTGCGGGTTCCATGTCAGGGCTTGGCGTGTGGTGCTGGATGCTGGCTTCCTGAGGGTGTGTCCAATCCAGCCCCACTTCCTCCGCAGGATCTGCTTGGCCACTGGTTCCTGCCCCGCTCGCTCCCACAGCTCTTCATTCCGGATCTTTTCTGGCCATCGGATGTTAAAGATGCGCCTCAGACAGGTGTTGAGAAATGTCTGGATCTTCTGCTGCATCGTCTTCGTTGTCCTCCATGTTTCGCATCCGTAGAGCAGTACTGACTTCACGTTGGAGTTGAAGATGCGAAGTTTGGTTCTTATGCTGACAACTTTGGATGCCCAGACGTTCTTCAGCATGACCATTGCTGCCCTTGCCTTGCCGATTCTGGCTGTGACGTCTCGGTCTGTGCCTCCCTGTCCATCAACCACACTCCCCAGGTAGACAAAAGACTCCACCTCCCTGATGGGCTCTCCACCGACTGTGACTGGTGTGTTGGCAGTGGTGTTGATCTTCATCAGCTCGGTTTTCTTCCTGTTGATCTTGAGCCCTGTTCCGGCTGATGTGGCTTCCAGGCACGTAGTCTTGTCCTGCATCTGGCTGTGGCTGTGAGACAGGAGCGCCAGGTCGTCCGCGAAGTCGAGGTCATCCAGCTGCGTCCAGAGTGTCCACTGTATCCCGTTTTTCCTGCCTGCTGTAGTGGTCTTCATGATCCAGTCGATGACCAGGAGGAAGAGAAACGGGGACAACAGGCATCCCTGGCGGACTCCGGTCTTCACCTCGAAGCTTTCTGACAACTGGCCGGCATGGGCAATCCTGCAGCTCATGTCTTGGTAGGTGCACTGGATCAGGGAGATGATCTTCCCGGGGACTCCATAGTGCCTTAGCAGCTTCCACAGCGCCTCTCTGTCTACACTGTCGAAGGCCTTCTCATAGTCTATGAAGTTGATGTAGAGGGGAGAGTTCCACTCCAGTGACTGCTCCACAATGATGCGTAGGCTGGCGATCTGGTCAGCGCAGGACCTGTTCCTGCGAAAGCCTGCCTGCTGGTCTCGGAGCATGGGGTCGACTGCCTCTCTCATCCTCTCCAGTAGAATTCTGTTGAGAACCTTGCCTGGCACTGACAGGAGCATGATCCCTCGGTAGTTGCTGCAGTCCCTGAGGTCCCCTTTCTTTGGCAGCTTGATGACGATCCCTTCTTTCCACTGGGCTGGCACCTCTTCCTTCTCCCAGATCTTGCTGAACAGGCTGTGCAGCATGTTGACGGCTGTATCTGTGTCTGCTTTAATGGCTTCTGCTGGTATCTCGTCCGGCCCTGCAGCTTTCCCATTTCTCAGTGTCATGATGGCTTTCCTGATCTCCGCCTTAGAGGGCTTGTCGCAGTTGATGGGTAGTTCTGTCTCAGCTGGTGGGATGTCTGGTGGTGTTTCAGGGATGGGGCGATTTAACAGCTCCCTGAAGTGTTCTGCCCATCGCTTCAGCTGTTCCTCAGTTGTTGTCAGTGGGTGCCCGTTCTTGTCCTTCACTGGTTTGTCTGTCTGCTGAAATTTGCCCGCGAGCTTCTTGGTCACCTGGTACAGGTCTTTTAGATTCCCTTGTCGGGCTGCTTCCTCTGCTTGACTGGCCAGGTTGTCGATGTAGTCCCTCTTGTCCTTCCTGGTGCTCCTCTTCACTTCTCTGTCAGCTGCTGTGTATTCCTCTTGTGCCTTTGCCTTAGCTCTTCTTGTTCGGCTCGTGTTCAGTGCAGTTTTCTTCTCTTTCCTAACTTCCAGCTTCTGGATGGTATCAGCAGAGATCCATTCCTTATGTTGGGTCTTTCTCTTGCCAAGGACCTCTTCGCATGTGTCGTGCCAGAGTTTCTTGCTGTGTTCCCACTGTGTCTCAATGTCCATTTCACTGTCTTCTATCAGGTCTTGCAGTGGCTGGAACCTGTTGGAAAGGCTGATCCGGAATGCTGCTTGTGTGTCTGTGTTCCTGAGAAGTCCAACGTTGTACCTGGTCCGTGTGCTGTTGGCGTTGGTGTGCCTCTTAAGCCGAAGTCTCAATGTTGTTGCAAGAAGGTGGTGGTCTGATGATACATCGGCACCCCTCATCACGCGCACATCCCGCCACGATCTCCTGAACTTCCGGCTGATGCAGATGTGATCAATCTGGTTCTCCGTGACATGGTCCGGCGATCTCCATGTGGCCTTGTGGATGCGCTTGTGTGGGAAGATGCTGCCTCCTATCACTAGCTGGTTCAGGGCACAAAAGTCTGCAAAGCGCTCGCCATTTTCGTTCATCTGTCCCAGTCCGTGTGTTCCCATGGTGTCCTCATAGCCTGTGTTGTCTGATCCAATCTTGGCGTTGAAGTCTCCCATCAGTATGGTCATGTCCTTGGCTCCTCCTCTATCTATCACTGTCTGCAGTTGTTGGTAGAAGTCATCTTTTTTCTCCTCTTCCGCATCATTGGTGGGAGCGTAGCACTGGATGATGTTCAGCTTGCTGTCTTTTTTCTTGGTGATGAATTTGGCTGTGATGATGCGGGAGTTGACAGGTTCCCAGCCGATGAGTGCCCGCTGTGCCTCCGGTGCCAGCATCAGGGCCACGCCCTCAGTGTGGGGGGCTCCATCCTCTGTGTGTCCAGAGTACAGCAATTGCTCTCCCGATGAAAATCTCAGCTGTCCTGTCTGTAGCCACCTTGTCTCACTCAGTCCCAGTACTCCTATCTTGTAGTTCTTCATCTCTCTTGCTACTTGTATGGTCCTTCCTACTTCATACATTGTCCTGATGTTCCATGTGGCTACTCTCGTTGTTGTCCTGGGTGTTAGAAGGGGGGTCGGCCTTGCAGCTTCCTTTCGGCTTTCACTGCAATGCGTCATAGGTCTCCGGGATGGAGACCCTTCCTCGCCCAGGTGAATGTCTCGGTTTGTTGCTGTCGATGCTTCAGTAACTTAGTGTTTTTTACAGGTAGGGCTGTTAACCCTACGCAAACCCGTTTAGCCTCTTGGAGAGGTGGTCCACATTCGTCTGACCTCTACCCTTCGACCTGTCCAGCTTGGGTGACCCTGCCAGGAGCATGTGCTCCTGCTGGCATAGTTCTCTGGGTCATTGAGGTACACAAGCCACTACCCCACGACAAGGGTTGGACCATGTAGGGATGACACCAAGGTGTTTCAGATATATTTGTTTAGTCCGTGCTGTTCAACGGTCGCAGCTGCTCGTACGCCATGATACCTAAATCGTTTAAGAAGGATTTTTCCTTCCATTCTTCTCTTCCTTTTTATGTTGTTTCCATAGTAATGGAAACAACATAATAGGACGGGCTAAAATTTCCACGTTCATAGGCAAGCATCTGTGGTACAAACGCACGTCACTGCCGATCTCCCGCAGAGACGATTATGCAAGTGTAACTCTGACAATGACGTAAGAAAACTTGCGTCATCGATGCTGGCATGTATGCTGTTCCGAACGCGCTTCTCCTCCTCAGTGAGTGCCGTCTGTGCGGATGTGTGTGCGTGTGTGAATTGTGTCCGGGCCCGTTTCTTCGAAAATACTTAACCGAATGGCTTCAAATTTGGGGTATCCAAATTTATCAAAATGTTACATTAGACGATTCAAGCGTGTGATGATTGCTTAAGTGATTTGGGAGTTATCGCCCTTTTGAGACAAGTTGGTTGTCTTTCGTGTACATGCGTAATATTTATTTAAATCACTCAATTTTTTGGCAGTAGATAGCTTGAATACGGACTCTGATTGACTCACTACTAGAAAATGGTCGCTCTTATAGTTTTCATGTAAACCGAGCCTGAGTTGACATTGCATGTGAACCCAGTTCAGATGCTATTTCTCCGAAAATACTGAACCGATCAATTTCAAATTTGGGGTTTCTAAATGAATCAAGATTTTTGAATAGAAGGCCCGATCCAGGTACGATTGCACACATGATTTGCGAGTTATCGCCCTTTTCAAAAAAAGTGGCTTTCTGGCGTTTAAAGGCGTAATATTTACCTAAACCACTCCATTTTTGGGACATAGATAGCATGAATACGGACTCTCAACTGAGTGAATTTTGGAGGTTGTCGCTTTTGTACTTTGGCGTAAACCGTACCTGATGAAAGTGCTGGTGAACACACTTTAGATCTCAAAATCGCTCCTACTATACATAGATAATGAGCCTGGGGTGCCAATAAAAAATATACAAAAAATTAGAAAAATTCACTGCAGCCGTTGTCGTCAGTTGACTCGAAAATTTGTACTCGAAGCACATTTCCTTTACACAAGCCACACGCCTCACAAACATCGCAGAAAAGGCACACGCGCACTGACGCAAAAACTGTATCAGCGTCAGTTTGCCGACGTCATGTTTGATTGACGTGGGGGTGTGTCGTCACTTTTCGGAAGTTCTCTATTTGTAGACGGGGAAAGCGGGAGTTTCATTGATGTAGTGAGCTTTGTTTTTCCCACTGACTCTCACTCAATAGCATAGTAGAGTGAGAGAACACCACATAGGTCTCAATGGAGCACATGCACAAACGCGGCTCGCGCAAGTCTGCGTGCGTGCGTGCGTGCGTGCGTGCGCGCGCGCGTATGTCTGTGTGTGTCTGTGTGCGCGCGCGCGCAGCAGACATAACACATAGTGAAAAAACGTTCGCCGCGCAGACTTGTCTGTTAAACACATTGAGCCGTATAAATTCGATCTTTACACTGCGCAGCAGCAACACTTCAATTTTCAGTGGGCTGCTTTCATTGCAAGAATTGTATCCGAGTCAAAGTTATTACGTCAAATGTATTATGCGTCATCCCAATGAGGAAAACGTCATATATTTCAAAGAAAACAACTTGACGTCTCTCTTCCAAAACCAAGATTGGTCTGACAAGCCCGGTCAGTTGTTTCCATTGAGAGAGAGAGAGAGAGAGAGAGAGTGTGTGTGTGGTGTGTGTGTGTGTGTGTGTGTGTGTGTGTCCTCCGTATACATGGCATTACAAAAGAACGACCGTGACGACAGCAGGTGATTAAATGGAAACAACATATTGGGCTGGTCAGTGGCCATCTTGTTGTTAACGTGTACACGCACATTTTTTATCAGTGAAAAAAAAATTATTGCAGGACAAAAATTTATATATTTAACACTTAATGAGCACAAATAAGCTTTAGCTTATACAGTCTTCACAAAAGTTAAGGACCAGTCAACATAATGGGTGACAGTTTCAATAAATCAGAAAAAAAAATAAACGAATAAGATTTTTCCCGTAAAATTCGGTAGCAAGGTTAAGGGGTAATTAGTGAACATGCGACCAACTAGTGTGGATGGCACGTGCGCGTCACACAGCATGCTTGGCGCGTTTGAAAATCTGCAATTCGGCAAAACTAGACGGAGTTTCAGTGTTTCAATGAGTGATACCTGGGGCTTTCTGCACGGAAAAAATGAGATGCAGGTCCAAAG
Organism: Batillaria attramentaria; assembly: GCA_018292915.2. Classification (NCBI taxonomy): domain Eukaryota; kingdom Metazoa; phylum Mollusca; class Gastropoda; family Batillariidae; genus Batillaria; species Batillaria attramentaria. The sequence goes on from JACVVK020000765.1 coordinate 143,329, forward strand.
AATGCATCCCTGGTTATGAACTGTGCTCATTTGTTTGCCTACATAAGCTGCTGTTTCAGCGATGTTCAGCACTACACCAGCATGCCACCACGACAAAAAGTTGAATGATATTTGCAAGTGGTCCTTAACTTTTTGTGAAGGCTGTAGTAACGCTCAGGGTGAAACAAACACAGTGTAACGGTATTGCAATGGCAGACTAAATTAATCCTAAAATCTCATTAATCAATACTAGAGAGAGAGCGGGGGGGGGGGGGTGTCTGTGTAGGTTGACAAAAAAGATAAATATCTTATACATAAAAAAGATAAAACAAAATAAAAGAAATAAAGATCCCCAAAAGCAAGAAATTAAAAAAAAATAAAAAAGATAAATTTCCTATGGTCTACACTAGACACAGTTAAGGAAGTATCAGTAAGCAGACAAAATTACTCCTAAAATCTGATAAATTTACACAACAGAAGAGAGAGAGAGAGAGAGTGGTGTTGCCAGGAGTTTTTTTGTTGGGCGATTTAGCCAAAACAGCCATGAAAGTTCGGCTTTTTACAGAAAGTTTCGGCTCTCTCTGCCGAAGCAGTTCACAAGTTTTTCGACTAGATTCCCTACTGTTACGTTTCCCTCCACCTCCATGAATTAAAGATGTTCTGTAGATATATATTCCGCAATAAAACAAGTCTTTGGAGTAAAATAACAAAACTGAACAAACTTCATTTCCTTGAACTTTAGAATGCTGTCTACCAAACATTCAGCACAAATCCAGAAAAAGTGGGACTTTGAGTGTGACTGTCCCTTGGAAATTAGTCCAGCCAGCAGGAATCTCACAGAAACGGACATAATCGAGCCGATTCACTCGTGAAAACTTCGGCTCGGCCAGCCGACATGACAGACAGATTATCGGCTTTTTAAATAAAAAAAATTCGGCTTTTAGCCGAGATCCGTCCCCAAACGACATCCCTGGAGAGAGTGGAGAGAGAGATTGTGTACTCACAAAAAAAAAAAAATAAAAACGTGATGGTGTGGAGTGGGGTTTGCCGGCGCACAAATGTGGTAGTGAGGGAGTCAACGCATGGTTTTATACAAAACAGTTTTTAATACCACTATAAGGAGCGGTGTACTAGTTGGTATTCTGGTGCAGCGTGGTTGCAGTGAAGGCTAGATGGCAAAGATCGTAGATGGACAGAGCAGAATCGAACATTCG
>JACVVK020000766.1:0-22500 GCA_018292915.2 Batillaria attramentaria
CGCACATTCGCGGCGTGAAATGTGAAAACCGGCGTAGAGGACTGACAGAAAGACGTTCCCATCGGCACGAAAATAACTTGAACGGCGTAAAATAAAAACCGAGAGACTCCTCACAATTTTTTTTTTTCTTTTCTTATCGTGCGATAAAGGTTTCTCTACATGTTGTGTTGCTGGTTTGGTCGGCCGCTTCAAGAATTTTCGCTGACATGAAGGTGACATTCTGGTGTTGGGTCTTTTATCTGGATTTTTTCGAGAGGTTAACCAAAAAAAAAAAATCTGGGGTTGGAAATAGAAAGACATGAATAATGTATTTGTTTGTGGGTTGAAGGAAGTTAGTTTTTATCGTTTATGTCTGAAAAGAATTTCGTTGCATATGTATACAGTCTCCAGGGCCTGTATGTAAAAGTCGAGGTTAGGGCTTTTAGCCCCGGGTCAGAGTCTAACCTCGAACCAAACTAGCTCTAGGGTTAAATTTTCTGTTGTTTTTTGTTTTAAATCAGGAAGCGGGCTCATTCGAGGAAGGTGCCTGAGCCGTTATAGAAGGATTTTGTTCTTCCTTTCTTCACTTCCTTCTTTATTTTATTTTGCTTTTGGGTTTCTTTTGTCCTAGTCTGGGTTAGGCCCGTAGCCGTGGGTTAAATTAACCTCGACTTTTACATACGGGCCCAGGTTACCACCAACATCGTATTAGGCTTTTGCGCTTTGTTCGTGCGAATGTTGCTTTTTAGTTTGTTTGTTGTTAATCGGTGTTTTTATGCTGTTGTTCAGTGTTACTTTCGATGGGAAGACGGGGTTGTCTGTCCTGTAGTTTGCGGGTTGTCTGTCCTGTAGTTTGCGGGTTGTCTGTCCTGTAGTTTGCGGGTTGTCTGTCCTGTAGTTTGCGGGTTGTCTGTCCTGTAGTTTGCGGGTTGTCTGTCCTGTAGTTTGCGGCTGTTTATGCATGATATCTCGTCGACAATAGCGCTCCGTTTGGTGTCAACCCGCACAAGAAAATATGAAGTTTTTCAGTGAAAGGGCATACTCAAACCCGACCGACCGACATTTCCTGGCTGTCCAGCGGTTGCTTCTTTTGGCAATGGCCAATCCGTTTTCACGCAGTCATTATTGCGGAAAACACAATGTTGCCATCACTGGGGTTCTTGTTGGACTGTGCCGTCGTAGAAATGTTAACACGTTCCATAAATATGACGGTGCTCACTCTGAGTTGCGTATTCTTGTGACGTCAAGCATTGCCATTGGCCATAAAAAATAAATTTAAAAAAGTGCTCGAAGTCAGTTTTAGAGGTATCACACAATAATAGACATGAAGCGAGTCTGGTTAGCTGAAATGCTAAATATAATTATGGAGTCAGTCAATGAGTTACTGTTCAGCAAAACTCATGTTACATGAAAATTGCTCACAGGCCTACTGCTACCATGACCACACCCCTCAGACCCCCCTTCCCCCCCCCCCCCCGCATACCCCCCCCCAACCCTTTTTTTTTTTTTTTTTTTTTGGTTCTCCCTCTCGTTTTTCCTCCTGTTCATTTTTTTTAACCTCAAATTGTTCTTTTCTGTCTTGTGGCTGTTGTACCGTGTACTTGTACTGGTACTGCTAGCTTGTTTTGTTATGTCTACACATGTACCAGTCTTCCATGTCAGTAAGTCTACTTGTCTTGATGTCTTTGTATTATTAGTCTACCATGTCACTATGCTCCTGTTCTTGTACCATGAAAAAACCGCAAAAAGAAAATAAATAATAATAATAATAATAATAAAAATAGAAGCGAGTGAATGGCCACATTCCGCGGAAGTCATGTATCGTACGCGTGATTCTGAGTGTGAACATATACATAACATGCGCGTATGATCTCCGTCTGCAAACATGCGTAAGAACCTATCAGCAAGGCCCATTTCTTGACAGCGGGAAAAATGATAAATATCCCCTCAAGAACCGTAAAGTGACAGATAAGATGAAAATAAACAGCACGGTCTGCAGCTGTGTTTCTCTGACGAAAACCTCGGCGTGGTATGTGTATCTTTTCATCTTGAGCAAATGTGCAGAAATAAATGCACACACACGCTCGTGCACACACACACACACACACACACACACACACACACACACACACACACACACACACACACACACACAGAGCAGACACACACACTCACAGAGACAGAAAACACACACACACACACACACACGCGCGCGCGCGCGCATACATACACACAGATCACACCTTGAGCAAATGTGCAGAAATAAATGCACACACACGCTCGTGCACACACACACACACACACACACACACACACACACACAGCACACCACACCACACGCACGCACGCGCACACACACACACACACACACACACACACACACACACACACACACACACACACACACACACATATTATACGTCATATTTAGCCACAGCAGGTCATCGACATCATTGTCACTGTTGTCTATCAGCACTGACTCGGACCAGACATTCTCGTAGCCCTCTCACCCCTGGCAAAATGTTGCGAGGAAGACATTCCTTTTTCTCAGTCCCCCTCAGCACAACGCCAACCATCTAAATATACCCGAAAGAGGCGTGAAGAATGTACAAGGTCTCGCACCATTGACTCTTCTGCCTGAACTCACCCGGAAAATCTACTTTCCTCTCTGTCGGATTGTCTGCTTCATGCACTTCGCGGATCGTCTGTAGCTCTGGTCCCTCGTTTTGTGTTCTGGGAGGACCGTGGCTGATTGTTTCCCTGTAAATGTTTTACCGTCGCGTTGATTTCTCCAGTGGCATTAGGCACGCATGTTCCGTTATGGATATTGTGCGGATCTTGTGGCACGTGAACCACTGAGACCTCGGGGAAAGCTCGGTCACAGGAAGTAGGAGGGAAGAACACTGCCAGATACTGGTGTTTTGGTGCAGTGAGACCTCGGGAGACCAGAGAATACACACACACACACACACACACACACACACACACACACACACACACACACACACACACACACGAATCAGTCTTCTTTGGTTGCGGGTCTAACGTCCTTTTCTACTGATCACACTGGGGCGAGCAAATGGCCAGCACAAAGGCTTGGATTCGAACTCAAGTCCCGAACATTGAAAGTCCAGTTGCTCTACAAGATCGACTGTTCCAGCTTCCTCTTCTTGGCCCAGAGAGAGAGAGAGAGAGAGAGAGAGAGATAGAGAGATACACTTTGTTTTACAAGGATAAAAAGAGTACAGGTACAATGACCTGCCTACAGTCTTGTCCTGGCTGAACTACTAAGACTGTAGCTACACATTTAAAAAGTGAAGTAAATCACACATGAGCAACAAAAGTGCAGAGAGGGAGACAGACAGTCAGACAGAGACAGAGAGCGACAGACAGACAGACAAGCAGACAGACAAACAGACAGACAGAGACGGAGAGAGACAGGCACACAGACAGACATAAGACAGACATACAGACATACATACAGACATACATACAGACATACATGCAGACATACATACAGACATACAGAGACAGAGACAGACTCGGATACAGAGACAGACAGACAGACAGACCGAGACAGAGAGAGGCAGAGAGAAGGACAGAGACAGACAGACAGACAGACAGAGAAAGAGACAGCCGGCCAGCGTGCCAGAACTTGTCGCCAAGCTAGCAAGAGACAGACAGAGACAGAAAGAGGGCCGTTACAATCATATCCCCGCGCACCACCAACCCCATCAGATTCGTGTTATGATGACCGTGACGGCTCCTACCCAGAGCGGGTGTGCTATGGGCCCAATGGGGAGGCTGTTGCCACACAGCCGAGATTCACCCACTTCACGGGTGCAACTTTGGGGGTGCTTCCCTTAGTATGACACGTCTTATGATGTGGATGATTACACGGCCGGCACCCACCACAGGTGCCGTAATTCCCGGGCCTGGTTCATGCCGGGATATTTAGGACAGGAAGCGTGGAATGCGGCCCTGTCCCGCAGTCCCAAACCACACGGACCTCCATAGCATCATCTTATCATCATCCTCATCTCTATCATCACGCATAATAAAAACTTCCCAGCTTCCGAGCCCTCCGTGGATTCTACCCATTACCTGGGAGGAACACCACTGGAGCTGGCAAAGAGTTGGGACAGCTAAAAAATAAAAACTCCCACCTATCCACTACATCTTTGGGTATCGCACACAGGCCGCCTCACTTCCAGAACATACATCGATCTCCTCGTGTCTTGAGGAGACTTGACGTTTGGGTATGTATACACGCGCCGCCATCACGCAATAACTCCCTGCAATTATGGCCAGATTATCGGCGCGGACGACCAGTGTTGTGTTATCCAGCCATCCAGAACGCTGTTTGCTGGCTTCGCCGAGTATTACGCAAACAGCCGATCGTTGGTATCAATATGTAGATCAAAGCTGCTGAGTGTATGCCGAGAGAGATTTGCCGAGACAGAGTTTATTACCCGCTTTGAAGTCATGGGGCCATGCGTGACTGTGAATAACTTCAGTTAGGTCCAAGCCGGCCATTTAAGCGGATCATAAACCCAAACAGAGGATGCAGAAGTAGGGAGTTCCAGAGCACGTGCATTCTCAGTGACTCTTTAACTTGGAAACTGTCGCGCCCACTGCGTGGAAAGTGTGACGTCATGCTTGACGACCGCTGTCTGAAGTCAAAAGTGGCACATGTATCACATTTGAAGCGGGTGAATCGACAGACTACACACTGAGTGACGGAACAAGCCACGCGGTCGAGTCTGCACACGATTTGATTCGAATGATTATGAGAAAATCCGCCGTTCAAAACCCTGCCCACGCAGGGCTCGAACCAGCGTTGTGCCATTCTCAGCTCTTTCAGAGTGCGTCGATGCAATAAGCATGTCACACAGTCGAGCCTGCACACGGACTGACCCGATTAATTCCGAGGAAATCTGCTGGTCAAAACCCTGCCCACTAAGGGGACCAACCACTTCTGCCCTCGAGTCAGTTGCGGTGACTCTCTCTCTCAAACATGAGCTATACACGCTTCACCGTTGCAACGTGAGCAGTTTGCCAGGGCCTGAAGAAAAAAAGAAAAAAAAAACTTGACGTCACATTTCTCTTGAAGAGGGTTATGGACATAGACGGTAAACTGTGTGATATCCTGTCTGAGCCCCTGTTTACTGAAGTTCCCCAAGCTGCTATGCAGCCCGTGGACCCAGGAATCTGTAGAGTCGTCTGGTAAAGAGTCTAAATCAACATGCTCATATACATCTCGTCACCCTAGGACCCAGCTTCGTGGCTTGCCGAGGAAATGAATGTCTGAGAACGTTGGCAGAGGTACAGTGCACGTGCGGCATCAGAATATCAGCCCCCCCCCCCCCCCCGTTAAATAACGCCTATCTAAGTCTTGACTGTAGTGTGAGATCGGACACTTTGTGGGTATTCCTTCAAGATTCTCGAGAACTTTCCAATTTGGTCAATGAAATGGATGGGCAACCGGTGATTTCTTTTCCTTGCCCCTTCAATCAGGAGGCACAGGAGAGGTTTCTGGCAGAATATTTGAAATGCAATTTACTACTTTCGTTAGAATCCAGTTGAAAGGTTTAGGTAAAATGTGTGTGTGTGTGTGTGTGTGTGTGTGTGTGTGTGTGTGTGTGTGTGTGTGTGTGTGTGTGTGTGTGTGTGTGTGCGTGCGTGCGTGCGTGTGTGTGTGTGTGTGTGTGTGTGTGTGTGTGTGTGTGTGTGTGCGTGTGTGTGTGTGTGTGTGTGTGTTCGTTCGTGGTTTGTTGTTGTTGTTGTTGTTGTTTTCTTGTTGTTGTTTGTTTGTTAGTCTTGGGGTTTGTGTTTTTAACAGGGATATGGGGGGGAGTATGATGCGCGGGGGGGGGGGTCTATTCCGTCCCTGAAACGATTGTAAGTTGTAACGACAAGTACTCAATTCAGTCCGAAATTAAAGTATGTGTTCGAAGCTTGAACGGGTTGGTCCAGTTTCGTGGAGTAACGCCACGGAAAGAACTGACTTTAATTAGATTTTCTCAACAGAAGTTTAAAAAAAAAAAACTAAACAAGAAGTTATCATTTCGTTTGGTAACGAGCTTAAACAGCAATGATGAATACAATTACATACTGCAACGGCAAAATTTGTTGCTGATTCTATGTTCACATGCATGTTAGATACAGATGGTTCTGCATCACTTGGGGACTTGAAATGCATCAAGCATTCTCTACAGATTTGTCCTGACTGCTGAAAACCAGACGGTCGGCCAGCACTTCATTGAGTTCCGGGCGTCTGTAGGTGACCACTTTAAAGGTCCTCTATAGTGAAAGGGAGGGAATCCTTGCGTGAAATCTTCTCTCCTTGCCGCCTTTCTCATGTTAAACCGTCTCGTTCCCTCGAGTCATAGACCAGACATGCATCAAGCGGAATCAGTCTGCGAAAAAATGCAAAGTGATCGACCAGTAACGTAATTACCTCCGCTAAACCCCTGCCCCCTGCCCCCCCCCCCCCCCTCCGCCTCGTCCTCTCGCCCGTTTCTCCCCCAAGAGTCCCAAACTTTACACTCTGTGCGTACATCTCCTGCCCGGCCTCTTTGGCCTCAACCCTGTTCCGGGTCCGTCGATAACTCTAAACTCCTGCAACGACGGCCAAGTCGGGCTAACCGAGACCGAGCCGAGCTAAGTGATACCTAAGAAGAAAAAAAAAAACAAAAAAACAAGACCAAACTTGGTGACAAGGAAAGTGGACAGTTGCGAACAACTTTGAGGTCCCCGTGTTATTTCACAGTGTGCACAGAAGCGGTGAAAACTGTGGCATTCACCAACACAGTACATTCTCAGCCTGTTTCGAGATTATTGCCTGCATGAGTTGTCCCCCGTGCATACACAGACCCGCAGCATGCATGCATTTTTCGCGGCAGCTTTGTGCTCTGCCACGAAATATGCGTGCTTGTTGCGGCAATGTCACCGGTGTCCTTCTTAGGTATCACTTAGCTCGGCTCGGTCTCGGTTCGTCCGACTTGGCCCTCGTCGTAGGCACTCTCTGGGGCACAGAGTCTTTCAGTGGAAAGTACCTCTGTGCACAGTGGGGAAATGGCGCTCACTGCGCTACCGTGACGGGCCTAAATTGTCTCGGTGCTCTCAAACACAAGGTCGCGCACTATGTCATCCTTGACCAGCTTTGAACCCAGAGGGATCCTCAGTGGCGCAAGTGATGGCAGGCTGTCTTGAGAGTGAAAGTAGGCGTGTTTCTGAATCGGAGACATACATAACATGTCTCTGTCTGAATGGACAGATCTATTATTACATTCAGTCTTAGAGCACGGGTGTGTATGCTTTTGTAATCGTCTCTTATTCCATCACAAGGCAGGTACGTGATCGTCTGCACCGTGCAATAATACTTGCCTGTAGAGTGCAACACCCTTGCCTGTCAGAGTGCAACCCCCTTGCCGTTTACTCACATCCTGTTGGATCAGTGTACCACGTAAACAGTGCCATCAAAGCGCAACAATAATTGTCCGCTGGCAAAGATTTTGCCCAAACGAAAAGTGGTCGGATATTCAAGACTTCGTTTAAAATCGGATCATATGACACACAAGTCTCTGCTTTTCTAAAAAAAAAATCGCCATTTTTGAAAATGGCGCTGGGTGTAAGCAGTCACATTTTCACGCCCCGCCGAAAAGGGACTGCACTCTGGAGTCTACGTCGTAGGAGCATAGAGTTATCGACGGTCCCGGAACAGGGTTGCTTTGGCCTCGTCTACCCTTACCCTAACCAGGTTGTACGGTGGGTGGGCTCTATGTTTGGGGTTTAACGATCGTTTCCACCAAACTTGTGTGACATCCAAGACGCGGCAACGAGGAACTCGGTTTGACTTGTTTTGATGAGAAGGTAAAAACTGTTCTAATCAATCTAATCAAGGCGAATCTTTTCCAGAGGCAAGGTATTTGATCTGGATGTTCTCGGATCGAGTGCTGAAGGAAAAACGAATTTTTTAAAACTTTTCTTTTATTTATCTTTTTAGTTTACGTGGATTACTTTTCATTTTTTTTTTACACACACACACACACACACACACACACACACACACACACACACACACACACACACACACACACACACACACACACTATCACTTTTCCCACCTTTTCCACAAGTTTCGACACTGAAAACAATGAAGACTTCCGCAATTTCCCACGGTCGACATGCGCAATTTTCCCATTCAAATTTATCCCATAAAGACTACGGCAATTTTCCCGTGATCGGGACGCAACTTTCCCGTTGTAATTTGCTTCATTAAGACTTAGGCACTTTTTCACTCGCAGACTTCCGCAGTTTTCTCGTGTAAAATTATTGTTCGTAAGTTCCGCAGACTTTTAAACGCTATTTTAATCCATTTCTAAACTTCAAACGTAGAAACGGAAACGGGCCTCGCCAGTCGATCCCAAAATTAGGCTAGTAGGATATTTATAAATCTCAAAATCGCCGAAAATCGACACCCGCATTTTTTCCGTGTGAAAGACGCTTTATGCCACCACCACTCGCCCATATCCATAAAACCATTACACAGGCGTATAACTGCAAAATTTGGCCTGGGTTCAAGTGCAAGTTTGATTATGGGGACACTGTCTGGTAATCGTGCTAGTTTGTAAAGATTTTTGTTGTCACGAAAATGCGTGATTTTCCTGGGTTTTTTTTTGTTGTTGTTGTTGTTTTTTTTGTTTTTGTTTTTTTTTTTTGGGGGGGGGTGTTTGTAGGGCAAAGTCCATGCCAGGGGTTAGCAACAGGAGGCAAGCTGCCTGTCAAGCTGGGACTATTTTTGAACGGGGCAGACAGGGGGCAGGCAAGTGCAAATGAGTGAAGAGACTTTCTGGCCGAAACAGAGAGCAGTCGGATCACTCCAGTGGGAAGGAGTTATTGGAATTTGTATAAAATTCGTGTCAGGTGCGTACCCGAAGCTGGTCAGTGCATGGTAATTTTTGTTTCTTGGTTGAAGCATTTTTAGGGGTGACTCTGATGCCTGATGAGGTAACTTGGGAACATACAGGCATTCTGAGGCATTTCTGCTCTTTGCATTTAAAGTGTCAGTCTTACTTTAGCTCCTCACCACTGCTATCTTTTAAGCTTTTATCTTGCTCATTTCAATCCAGGGGCGCCGGAACCGGGGGGGGGGGGGTGGCAGGGGGGGCAGCTGCCCCCCCCCCCCTGTACCCAAGCAGGGGGGGCAAGAGTATCTTTTTGCCCCCCCCCCCCCCTGGAAAATCAGGTGACTATGGCAGGAGGGGGGGGCAAAGCCATGGTCTTGCCCCCCCTCCCCCTCTTCCTGCTCTCTCCCTCATCCCACCCAACAGAGAACTCAGTTTAGCCGTTGCATGAAATATCAAAACAGAAAGTCGTCTCAAACACCCCCCCCCCCCCCCCGCCGCTTTTCACTTTCTTTGGGCAACGTCCTACCTTTCAGTGGCTCCCTGGTTCGTAAAGGTTTTTGTCTTCGCAGCATCTGAACACCCCCCCCCCCCACCCCCGCTTTTCACTTTCTTCGGGCAACGTCCTTCCTTTCACTGGCTCTGGCGTTTCCCCCCTCTGAGATTCTGTCCCCCCCCCTCCCCCCAACATCTTCCGGCGCCCCTGCAATCTATCCTTTTGTTTTGGGTTTTATCACTGGTACTTGTTCTTGGCTTTTAATCTTGGTCTCTGCCTGTCCTTTATTTTTTTCTACTCAGCTGTGTGTGTGTGTGTGTGTGTGTGTGTGTGTGTGTGTGTGTGTGTGTGTGTGTGTGTGTGTGTGTGTGTGTGTGTGTCTGTGTGTGTGTGTGTGTGTGTGTGTCTGTGTGTGTTGTGGTGTGTGTGTGTGTGTGTGTGTGTGTTGTGTGTGTGTGTGTGTGTGTGTGTGTGTGTGTGTGTGTGTGTGTGTGTGTGCTGTGTGTGTGTTGTGTGTGTGTGTGTGTGTGTGTCTGTGTGTGTGTGTGTGTGTGTGTGTGTGTGTGTGTGTGTGTGTGTGTGTGTGTCTGTGTGTGTGTGTGTGTGTGTGTGTGTGTGTGTGTGTCTGTGTGTGTGTGTGTGTGTGTGTGTGTCTGTGTGTGTGTGTGTGTGTGTGTGTGTGTCTGTGTGTGTGTGTGTGTGTGTGTGTGTGTGTGTGTGTCTGTGTGTGTGTGTGTGTGTGTGTGTGTGTGTGTGTGTGTGTGTGTGTGTGTGTGTGTGTGTGTGTGTCTGTGTGTGTGTGTGTGTGTGTGTGTGTCTGTGTGTGTGTGTGTGTGTGTGTGTGTGTGTGTGTGTGTGTGTGTGTGTGTGTGTGTGTCTGTGTGTGTGTGTGTGTGTGTGTGTGTGTCTGTGTGTGTGTGTGTGTGTGTGTGTGTCTGTGTGTGTGTGTGTGTGTGTGTGTGTCTGTGTGTGTGTGTGTGTGTGTGTGTGTGTGTGTGTGTGTCTGTGTGTGTGTGTGTGTGTGTGTGTGTGTGTGTGTGTGTGTGTGTGTGTGTGTGTGTGTGTGTGTGTGTGTGTGTGTGTGTGTGTGTGTGTGTGTGTGTGTGTGTGTGTGTGTGTGTGTGTCGTGTGTGTGTGTGTGTGTGTGTGTGTGTGTGTGTGTTGTGTGTGTGTGTGTGTGTGTGTGTGTGTGTGTGTGTGTGTGTGTGTGTGTGTGTCTGTGCTCTTTTACTTTTATAGTTGTTCTTACGTAGTGTACAGTGAGTGAAAGGTGTTTTTTTCTCTCGGTTTTAGATTGTAAGGCGCCTAGAGCTCGTTCCCCGGGGATAGGAGCCCTATAAATATTATTATTATTATTTGTCACTACCGCTCCCTCATAGAAGTGTTTCATAGTGCGTGAGTGCAAAACGGCCCGTGTATGACCGGAGAACAGAGCGCTATAGTCCACTCTACGCCGTACTCTTTGGGTTCCCTTCATCCAATCGCATCCCCATTTGAATCCAAATTCACACGGTAACTATCAGTTGTGTCACCGCAGACTGCGTAGTTGCTCCCATGGGGCCCGAACTGGGGTGGCGGACAAGGGAGTTAATTTTTTGCCGACCGCGGTCGGCGATCAGAGCGCGTTGTGTCCATTTCACCGCTGCTTGCCTTGTGTCGTGCTCTGATCCACAGTGCTGGACAAGATCGAAACTGCAAGGACACATTAAAAAAAAAATCATTATCATTATTCTGAATGGTCTTTTATTATTTCATTTTATTTTATGTGTTGTGTCTTACATGTAGTAGATGGGGTCGTGACGGTTTCTGTTTTTTTGTTGGTGTGTGTGTGTGTGTGTGTGTGTGTGTGTGTGTGTGTGTGTGTGTGTGTGTGTGTGTGTGTGTGTGTGTGTGTGCCGTGTGTGTGCCGGGTGTGTGTGTGTGTGTGTGTGTGTGTGTGTGTGTGTGTGTGTGTGTGTGTGTGTGTGTGTGTGTGTGTGTGTGTGCGTGCGTGCATGTGCGCGTGCGTGTGCGTGCGTGTGTGTGCGCGTGTGTGCGTGTGTATGTGTGCGCGTGTGTGCGTGTGTATGTGTGCGTGCGCGGTGTGCGTGTCAATGCGTGTGCGTGTCAGTGTGCGTGCGTGCGTGCGTGCGTGCGTTATTTTTCATTCCCTTTTGGGGTTCCTCACACACACCGGACACACAAAGACATGGTGACACACTAAACCAGCAACACGGATACGTGACATGACAATATTGACAGACATATCAAGACACGTTCCCTGAGGGAAAGCAGAAGAGGGGCCGTCTTTAAGACAACTTGGTGCAGCACAGTCCAGACAGAGCTGAAAGAGGCCGGGCACAGCTGGGGGAACTGTCGACAAGTTGACAAACAACAGATCGGAGTGGACGAAATTCATCGCTGCCCTTAAGCGCCCAGAAGGCATAACGGGCAGTAAGGTGGGTGGCCGGGTGGGTGTTTGGGAGTTTAACGTCCTTTTCCACCACGTAAGGGTGCAACGAGAAAAAAAGGCCAGCAGAAAATATTCGGCCCTAGCCGGGATTCGAACTCACGACCCGAGCATTGAGAGTCCAACGCTCTACCATTCGACTATGCTGGCTCCCGTAACGGGCAGTACTTGAGTAAGGAGGGTGGGTGGGTGGGTGTTTAAGGGTTTAACGTCCTTTTTCACCACATACAGGTGAAATCAAAGACAGGGCAACGCTGAAAAAGCCAGCACAAATATTTGGCTCTGGCCGGGATACGAACTCACGACCCGAGCATTAGAAGTCCAACGCTCAACCATTCGGCCACCCCGGCTCCAACGTGAGTAAGGAAGAATCTAGACAAACCAACAGTTAAACCGACCACGCAACATTCTGCTTCGTTTTGTTTTCAGATCGAGCAGACGTCAGTAGCTGTATACAAGTGTGTGGAGATGAGGGTGTGCGAAAGGGGGAGGGAGGGAGGGGGGAGAGAGGGGGTGGGAGGATCGATTTGGCGCCCGCAAGTCACCAGGGAGGAATCAGCGAAAATAGTGGACTAAGCTTCCGGGACAACCCCCGGATCATGTGGTCCTGACGGAAAAAGTTGTTTAATTGGACCCTACGTCTTTTTGTGTGGGAGTGTGGCTGTGGTGCTATGCTCAGCAGCAAAAGTAACGCGAGTTTCTCAGTATGACGGTCTGGTGCCTGCGTGTAATGTGGTAGATAATTATAATGTGAATGCTGCTGGTGCACTTGGCTGCTTAAAGCTTCGCTGAGCAACTTGTCCGAGATAGAGAGAGAGAGAGAGAAAGAGAGAGAACCTTTATTTTACAACGGTAGAAGTTACAGGCATATACATACCAACTTTAAAACTTGGTGTGTGTGTGTGTGTGTGTGTGTGTGTGTGTGTGTGTGTGTGTGTGTGTGTGTGTGTGTGTGTGTGACAGTGTGTGTGACAGTGTGTGTGTGTGTGTGTGTGTGTGTGTGTGTGTGTGTGAGAGAGAGAGAGAGAGAGAACCTTTAGTTTACAACGGTAGAAGTTACAGGCATATACATACCAATTTTAAAACTCGCCGTGTGAGAGAGAGAGAGAGAGATATAGAACTCGAATTCGAACTCGAACTCGAACATTTATTGTTACCGGCCACCAGCTCTCTAGAGAGAGAGAGAGAGAGAGAGAGAGACAGACAGACAGACAGAGACAATGAGAACACACACACGCACACAGAGGCAGACAGATAGAGACAGTGAGAAAACACACAGACAGACACACACACACACACACACACACACACACACACACACACACACACACACACACACACACACACACACACACACAGAGGCAGACACAGAGAGCACATTGATACTGGATACTACTGTCTGTTCGACCCAGTGAAGCTAATTAAAGTCTCAACCGCAAGGAGCCAAAGAAAGACAACTCTACTTGCTAGATGGCAGCAATTTAAGGATGTAGTAATTTGATTTGAGATGCGCTGGTTGGGGCGTTGGGGTGGTGTTGGCGAAGGGGGGCGGGGGGGGGGAGCATTTCATCCACACACAGACTGCGTACTCCCTTGGCTCAACTTCGTCCCCGACTGTCCAGTATCTAGTCTGCCCCACGTCTAGAATCGCCCCCCTGTGTCTGAAGTGGGCGAGTATTGAGCCTCGAAAACTGACATGAGATAATCTGCATCGCTCTCAGAGTCCCACGCGAAATCACGTAATTTGCAGGCCAGCTCGCAGCGTCATCTATGAGAATCTACAACTACCAGCCTCTTAGTGTGGGGGTGGGGGTGGGGGTGGGGATGGGGGTGAGGGGGCTGTGTCCAATTGAAGCCGTGCCCGAATAGCACGTGCGTATTTAATGAGATGATGATGGTGATGATGATGATGATGATGATGATGATGATGGTGGTGATGGTGGTGATGATGATGATGATGATGATGATGATGTGGAGAAGGAGTATGTATGAGACAAATGACGCTGATACAGTCACGTTCAGCTTACCACAGCGCCTGGGAGACGGGTGGAGGGAGGAGGGAGTGGATCCTGGGGGGGGGGGGATGTGGTGGAGGTCGGGGGTGGGGGAGGTGAAAGTAGGGCTGATGTTGTCTTCATCTTCAAGGACGACTTTTCTGATGACAGTTCAAATTACCGACCCACTAAGCCAAGGCGGATGAAAGAAAATCTTCAAAGAGAAAAATCAGACAAGGGCCTTGTGGGTGGAGATTTTTGTCGTCGTTTGACCACCAATCTCGCTCCCCGTCTGGATTCGAACTCACGATCCAAGCACCGGAAGTCCGACGCTCTGCCAGTTTTGGTGTCTCGTGATCTAAACCAATAACTTCTCAGTCTAAATTCTTACGCCCACCCAGCAAAGCTTCTTGGCTCAAAGCGCTACCAAATGAACCCATCACGCACGCTCACGCGAACCCCGCCCATTCTCTCACACACCAGACACAGACACATTACAATCACGTCGTATGAAGGGTCAGCTTAGCTATTTCAGTTTCAGAATAGGGAATTGTATTTATTTTGAATGATTTTTGTGGGCTGAGCATTTCCGAAGCGGAGTGGGTAGGAAGCCGGAGTACCCGGAGAGAACCCTCGAAGGTCGGCCCGAAATGAACGGTGCCACATACTTCAGTTGAAAAATTCGATACTGTAAGTGAGACTCGAACCCCCAGCCTGTCCCACTGTTGACTGTAGACGTTACATCTACACCACCGACCACCCTGTTGTTATCATACGAAAATTTGAGGTGGGGGAGGCGGGGGAGGGGGGGGGGCAGGATAGCTGAATGGTAGAGCATTGGACCTTCAATGCTCGGGGTCGTGAGTTCGAATCCTGGCTGGAGCCAGATATTTGTGCTGGCCTGTTTCTCGTTGCTCCGTCTTTGATATCACCCATGCGTGATGGAAAAGGGGGTTAAAGACCGAAACACCCACCCACTCACAAAAAGTTTAGTGTCTGGCTGTTGTATTTTACTCCCGCTATGTCGCTCTCTTTACTTGGTGCACTCGCAGAGAAGACACGGGATACAACAGGATACAACTCCAATACTTTATTAACAGAAGATGCGTGGAGAACAAATTCATGAAAAAAGAAGAACCCAGAACGCTGTGCAGGGCTGCTTGTATACTAAACAGGTCAGATCTAGAACACTCCTCAACTTACTGGCAAGTACGGAATCTTTCCAAGGTGACGTAATCTACTGACGTTACTGCACCAGCATGTTCTGGGATGGTCTAGAAATTTCCATCGAAATGCAGTGGCTTTTAAACGATCTCTGGCAAGAGTTGCTGTACCCAGGACAGGCGCTGTTTGTACTGATACAGTTTGAGAGGGGCATTAGACTGTATTGATTCATGACATGCCAGGGGAAAAAAATACTGTCTGACACGGAGGGCAGACTTTGCCAGACACCCCGAAGATATTGCATTTTCCTTCACGGTGACTTCCGTATCCAGGGTTACGGTAGCCATGGCTACTGGCGGCTGCCGAGAGATGATTCGCATTACTCCGTCATGCGTTTCTCAACAAGCTGAAGACCGGCTGATGTTGACGTGAGAGCACAGTGCTAGGGAATTGGAGAAGTAATAAAGTCATTTTTTTCCCGAAAATCAGGAACTGTTGTTGTTGTTGTTGTTGTTGTTGTTGTTGTTGTTGTTGTTGTTGTTGTTGTTGTTGTTGTTGTTAAGAGACAGGTACAGTGGCTTAGTAAGAATAGCAATCAGGGGAGCCTGGGTGGCCGAATGGTAGAGCGTTGGACCTCTAATACTCGGGTCGTGAGTTCGTATCCCGGCTGGGGCCAAATATTTGTGCTGTCGTTGCCCCGTCTTTGATATCACCCGTATGTGGAGGAAACGGACGTTAAACCCCCAAACACCCACCAACCCAGAATAGCAATCTTCCCCCCCCCCCGGCCCCCCTACCCCCCACACACACACCCGCCTCTTTCACGTTCCCCTCATGAACACACGCACGTGTGTGTGTGTGTGTGTGTGTGTGTTGTGTGTGTGTGTGTGTGTGTGGTGTGACACAACCAAAAGAAACTCCACAACGAAGTGTATACCACCAGTGGGTATGTAAAGTGACGTTACAGTCACTATTACCACTGTATCAATACCTTTTTCCCTTGGGCAGATTACGTTACCTGAATTCCTTGCCTCATACATTCTCATTAGTTCCGCCTTTCACATTTTGAATTCGAACCCCTAGCCCCTACCACAATGAAGGCATTACTACAACACGTCTTCTACAGGGCCTACAACTCTAGAAACCCAACTGAATGACTTCTGACGCTAATCTCTTTAGCCGGGTTATGCAAGCCTTTGAACACAAAAGTCGTTCCGGGCTAGGCCCTAATCTTCAGCACCTGGTCTAGCTTATTCAGGAACCACGGCCGATATTTCGCCAAGATTAGACGCTCAGCTCAGCTAATTGCAGCTCAGTCTCGAAGTCCGAGCAAGAAACAACGTGTTAGTGGTATTGGCTGGTGCTGTATAGGTAAGCGGGTATAAGTAACTAAAAATGCACCTTCGTTACAAGGGCTGGTGTTCAGCAGTCGCTTATGCAAGTTGCTTTGGCTGAAAGAGTAAAGGGTGTTACGGGACTGAGTAGTGGATACTGCTAACCTCTCTATGCATCATTACTGTTTTTTGTTGTTGTTGGTTTTTTTTGGGGGTTTTTTCTTTCTTATTTCCTAGTAAAGTGTCTCTGACAATGCACATATACATGTACCTCAAACATACTCTATTATTCAACATATACCTGACCACGTTCTCAGACACGCCATGTGAGCTTCCCACTTGCTCTCTCTCTCTCTCTCTCTCTCTCTCTCTCTCTCTCTCTTGTCTGTCTGTTTGTTTGTTTGTTTGTGTGTTTGTTTGTTTGTTTGTTTGTTTGTTTGTTTGTTTGTTTTAATTATTTTTATTTACAGTAGTATTAGCTCGTGTAGTGTAGCAACGGCAAGTTTTAAAATTGGTATGAATATGCCTGTAACTTCTACCGTTGAAAAATAAAGGTTCTTGTTCTTGTTCTTGTTCTCTCTCTCTCTCTCTCTCTCCTCTCTCTCTCTCTCTCTCTCTCTCTCTCTCTCTCTCTCTCTCTCTCTCTCTCTCTCATTTAGTCTATGGGAATGAGTCACTTATCACCAGTCAGCAAAACTGGCTAGCTTCGGTATTCCAGGCTGGCTTTTGCCTTTTCCATTTCATGCAGGAATGAGAAGAACTGAGGGAGGCTCAACTCCATGTAAACATTTTTTTTTTTTTGTTCCATTGCCAGTGCTGATGGGGAGCCGGGGTGGTCGAATGGTAGAGCGTTGGACTTCTAATGCTCGGGTCGTGAGTTCGATCCCGGCTGGGGCCAAATATTTGTGCTGGCTTTTTTATCGTTGCTATGTGGTGGAAAAGGACGTTAAACCCCCAAACATCCACCCACCCAGTGCTGATGACAAGTTTCAACTGCAAAAATGTGTTGCCTACTCGATCCAGCTCCCTGCTGGAAGCAACATTACTTTTACTGCTTCGTTTAAATTGTGAGAAAGTTGTCTAACAGGCTTCCCTGAAATTTGTCTCTCCGGTCCCCGGGCTTTCCTCCCCAAAATTCAAATAATTATGAGAAACGGATGTAGACGCGTGGCGCTGCACTGAGCTGACGCGCTTCCCCCCTGGGACGCCACCTGAGTTTCTAAAACTGCCAGTGAAGGCATGTAAGTACTGAAAATGTACTGATACAAAATCAAGACTTTAAGTCAGCACCCACATTATACCTAAAGTAAGTAAGCAGTCAGGGTGTCATAAAATGCATGGCTTAGATAGTCAGATGCACTGCAGCTCAGACATGGTACAAACGAACCCCAGTCACGTGGCTAAGAGGTCAAGGTCGTAGAGCTATCATTGGCTTGGTTCCCGAGTTAGGTACAAACAAGAAAAAAAAAAGTGAGTTTTGTTGTTGACCATTTTAGTGACCCCTCACGACATAAATATTACGCCCCCGGCAAGCGCTGCCTCTGGCTGCTGGAATTCGCCTGATGCCATCACCCCCATTTTCTGCCCAATACCAGTGGATCAGTCTGCGTTTGTCACTGTCTTTATGCTGGGCCGTCATCTACAACAGCAATCAGCTTTCGCTGAATCCGCGAGGGACCCAGTCTCCCAGATAATAGTAGTCATGACCAAAAGTGAGGTAGAGAAAGAGCGATAGGCCTGTAGCGCAATGCTGATGGGGAGAGTTTTAAAGTTCCGAGTTTAACGTCCTTTTCCACCACATAAGGGTGATATCAAAGACGGGGCAACGAGAAAAAAAGGCCAGCACAAATACCTGGCCCCAGCCGGCGGGATTCGAACTCACGACCCGAGCATTGAGAGTCCAAAGCTCTACCATGAGAGAGAGAGAGAGAGAGAAAGGCAGTACAGATTTGATATCTGGCTGTACATTGTAAATGTGTACTATTCTGTATGACGCCTGCAGATTATGAATGTAATTTAATGATACATCCGTATAAGGCCTCGCTCCCGAGGAATGCAACCCCTTCCTTGTCACATACATCATGTATACGGCAATAAGCAACTTGAACGTGAACCCCCTACCCACAGGCTAGGATCGACTCCGAACAAGACAAACCACGAAGTTTTGAGGTCATGCACACAATACCCGGAATTCCAGAGCTGACACGAAAGAGCCTGGAGCGTGTGTGTTCTTGAGCTTTGTCCGGCTCAAGTCTACCCACGACGACGAGGAGCGACTCAACCCCCTTGTGAAGACTTAGCTGCCTAAGCTTTTTAACGGAGGGCCCGGCCGGTGTGGCGTGAATAGACTCCCTCCAGTTAATGGACCCCCCCCCCCCCCTTCCCCTCCCCTGCCCTGCCCTGCCCTGCCCCCACGGTCAAATAATGTTAATACTGATTGTAAGTATGAATGATATTTTTTGACTACTGGCGGCTGCCCAGAGATGATTTGCATTATTCCATCATGTGTTTCGCAACGAGCTGAAAACCGGCTGATGGTGCTAGGGAATTGGAGAAGGTAACAAAGTCATTGTTTCACGGTGACTTCCGTATCCAGGGTTACGGTAGCCATGGCTACTGGCGGCTGCCCAGAGATGATTCGTATTACTCCGTCATGCGTTTCTCAACAAGCTGAAGACCGGCTGATGCTGACGTGAGAGCACAGTGCTAGGGAATTGGAGAAGTAATCAAGTCTTTTTTTCCGAAAATCAGGAACTGTTGTTGTTGTTGTTGTTGTTGTTGTTGTTGTTGTTGAGAGACAGGTACAGTGGCTTAGCAATCCTCCCCCACCCCCCCTCCCCCCGCCCAAAGCCCCCCCCCCCCCCCAATAATTATCAGTTTGACTCCCGTCCTTTCACTTCTTTATCTCATTACGTTTGGTGTCTTAGACTATATTTACATTGTCATTTTGCACTTTTCATTTTGGTGTCTTAGACTATATTCACATTGTTCATGACTCTATGTGTGTGACGAACAAACAAACAAGCAAACGACGAATTACAACAACAAAACTTTTCGCAAAAAAATGTCGTTCAGCAGATACGTTCACCCAAGCCCCCAAGGGAGAGAATTCTGACTGCTTACAAGCGGATAACTTGGGAACCAAGCCAGTGATACGGTACGACCTCGACTTTTAGTCACGTGACTGGGGTTAACAAGCGGAGCGAGTCACCGAAAAGATTTTTTTTTTTTTAATGCTTTGTCAAATTTGTACCACTGCAGTTCGTATTCATATGTAGTGAAGTCAATCCATTATGTGGTGTATGCAATTTACAGGAAAACCAAAAGACTCGGAGCTACATCTATAAGATTCCAAGGTGGGGGGGTGGGGGGTGGGGGGGGGATTCCAACATTTTGAGACGGAGTCCAATAAATACACTCTCTGATTATAATTATTGGACCCAGAGACGGCCGCGGGAGCCCAAGTGTTACGGGACTCCAACAATTTTATGACACCGTTCGAACCTGCCCTCAGGATATCCCCCCCCACCCCTTCCCTCCTCACCCCCCCCCCCCCTCCCCCTTCAGCCTAGCCCAGTCCTAAATACGTCTGAAAAGGGGAGTCGTTGGCGCAGTGGCTAATTTTCTTTATGCGTGTGAAGGGAGGTGATTGGAGGCGGAAAACGGGGTCTAAACAAAGACAAATATCACGCAGCTGAGGCATGAATATTTATCTAACCTCCCCGGGCATAGCTTGGAGTCCCCCCCACTGGGAGTTGCGAAGTTGTAGGGGTTTTGTTTGTCTTCTTTTGTTTTTTTAATAGACATTGTTTGCCACTGGAAATCGACTGTCACGTTCATCATGATGTTTCCGCGATCATGATCGATGATGAAGTAACACAGATGCGCACTTGTGCGCACGCGCGTCTATGTGTGTGTGTGTGTGTGAGAGAGAGAGAGAGAGAGAGAGAGAGAGAGTGAGAGAGAGAGAGTGAGAGAGTGAGAGAGAGAGAGAGAGAGAGAGAGAGAGAGAGAGAGAGCGTAAACATGTATCTCATGTAAATGAACTCCTCTCTCTCTCTCTCTCTCTCTCTCTCACACACACACACACACACACACACACACACACACACACACACACACACACACACACACACACACACACACACACACACACAGAACAAGGTAGGGGGGTCAGACAGACAGACAGACAGATGGAGGGACGGACTGACAGACGTACGAACCGACAGGCAGACTGACAGATCGATCAACAATAATACGAAACAATTTACATGAAATAGCTCAGTGTACAGCGAGTTCAGACACAAGCCTATCGCCCTAACCCTAACCCTAACCCTAAAACCCTAACCCTAACCCTAGCCCAAACACTAAATCCCTAACCCTAACCCTAACCCTAACCCGAAAACCCTAACCCTAGCCCTAACATTAAAACCCTAACCCTAAAACCCTAACCCTCAGCCTATCGCCCTAACCCAAACCCTAAAACCCTAACCCTAACCCTAACCCTAAAACCCTAGCCCTAACCCTAACCCTAAAACCCTAACCCTAACCCTAGCCCTAACCCTAACCCTAACCCTAGCCCTAACCCTAAAACCCTAGCCCTAACCCTAACCCTAAAACCCTAACCCTAAAACCCTAGCCCTAACCCTAACCCTAACCCTAAAACCCTAACCCTAACCCTAACCCTAGCCTCCAGGTGGATATCTGCAAGTATACAGTTAGCTACAGTAACGAGAAAAATAAACTCCTACACATACTGCTTTGGGTTATGACGTCATCCCAATCAGAGCCTATTGAGGGGGTTTTCTGGTCGCCCTGGCACGTGTTACATTTTCTCAATCATCTGCCCTAAGGGTCAGCCTCCACGCTTCAATTAGTGGAAACTTGGCGGATCGCCGTAGAACTGACGAACGAACGAACTTTATTTTTTTTGTACCGGAAAAGATTTAGGCATAGAATGGTTAAGTTTCAATCTGCCGTTGCTACAAAAGAAAAGAGCTACTGGCAAAAAGCAAAGAAAAACATACAACACTGAGGAACAAAAACAAAAAAAAGAATAATGCAAAACAAGAAACGCACACACACACACACACACACACACACACACACACACACACACACACACACACACACACACACACACACACACACACACACACACACACACACACACACATTCAATCTATATCAGCCGTTACTTAGACCGCATACAGTTATGAACATTGAAGCCGTTAAAGAGATCGTATAGGAAGGTTCAAAAGAAGTTCAGTCGCAGACAGAAAGCTTGAAATGTTAGTTTGGGCAATCTTTGACCAAGTGCCAGCTTTACAGCTTGTAAAGAAATCGAAAAGACACTTACAGTGCGACTGTCAATCACAGACGAATCGTTCAAGTTCTGGCTCCGCATGTAGAAGTCGAGGTTAGGGAGTTTAGCCCAGGGTTAGAGTCTAACCTCGAACTAAAGTAGCTCTAGGGTAATTTTTTTTTTTTTTTCAGGAAGCGGGTCCTTTCCAGCAAGGTGCCTATACCGTTATAGAAGGATTTTTTTTCTTTCTTTCTTCACTTCCTTTTTTTTTTTATTAAATTTTGTATTGGGGTTTCTTTTGTCCTAGTCTGGGTTAGGCCCGTAGCCGTGGGTTAAATTAACCTCGAGTTTTACATACGGACCCAGGCCACAAAACTGGAGCGTGAGGGATGGCCCTTACGTGCTGTACTATTGTCTATTTACCGCAACTTACGCGTTTCCCTGGATCAGTGCAGTGTAGCCTACAAAGACTGCACTCTTCACCACAGTTGCAGTCAACCAAACATTTACACGATCAGATGAAAATTCTCTCTTGCAGGTTCCGTCAAGCACACACGACAAAATAAAATATAAAAAAAGTAATAAAGATAAAAAGAAATAATAAAGCCAGCAACCTCTTCTATAATATCTCGCAGGCTCTTGGCACGGAAATCGATTTTATCCAATACTCTTGAAGACTGGAATGTGATCTGGTGAGCAGAGAACTTTACTTTGCAACCAGGCGAGAGATTTGTATAGAAGCCTGTCAGCGCAAAATCCATCCATTTCCCCAGAAGGGTCTGGTGAAGGTTGTCTCTCAGGATAACCTCCTTGAAATAAACATTATACATAAGGTCTATAGCTGTGGTTTACCTCTTTGGGCGTGTGGTC
>JACVVK020000766.1:25000-50000 GCA_018292915.2 Batillaria attramentaria
CGCTTTGCTGAGAAAGTAAACCTCATCTACACCAAACATATCGTACTTTCTCTGTTATCAAAACTTTGGGGGGAAAAATGCAAGTTTACTTTCGCGCTCGTAAGGGTCAACGCCAGTTTCTCGCACGCGCGAAATAATCATGAAATAATATTCTTTTATAGCGCAGTATACCCACAAAGTGAGCTGAAGGCGCTTCACAAATACATAAATAAATATACTAATGAAAAAGAAGTACACAACACGCACGCACGCACACACACACACACACACACACACACACACACACACACACACACACACACACACACACACACACACACAACCTGCCACTCCGCCGGCAAGAGGGCTCAGAATGACGCAAGATTTATGGTGACGTCATAGGACAGTCTGAACAAAAGGTTTTCAGTTTGGCTTTAAAATCAAGCAGGTTAGGTGCATTACGAATGCCCTGGGGAAGAGAAATCCAAATTACAGGGGCTTAGAATTGGAAAGATCTTTGTCCAAACGACTTTGTGCAGATCTTTGGTATGACAAGGAGGCGTTTGGAGCTAAAACGAAGAGACCTCGATTTCTGCCTCAACTCTTTGCCAGCTCCAGTGGTGTTCCTCCCAGGTCATTGGTGGAACCCACGGTGGACTCGGAAGTTGGGACAATTTTATAATGCATGATGATGGAGATAAGGATGATGGTAAGATGATGCTTTGGAGGTCCATGTTGTTTGGGACTGCGGGACAGGGCCGCATTCCACGCTTCCTGTCATAAATATCCCGGCATTAACCAGGCCCGGGAACTACGGTACCTGCGGCCCCAAAGTCGCACCCGTGAAGTGGGTGAATTTCGGCTGTGTGGCAACAGCCTCCCCATTGGGCCCATAGCACACCCGCTCTGGGTAAGAGCCGACCTAGGTAGGAAAAATCCCGCTTGCCCCGGCTGGGACTCGAACCCGGGTCTCCCGGTCCATGGTCCGAAGTTCTAACCACTACACTGCGGAGGCCGGTGGTTGGTAGATTGTTAATAACGAGGACAACTAGGCGGGCAGTGTGCCATCAAAAAGATGCCCAATAAAAAAAAAAAATATTCCCAAGTACAGGGCCTTTCTCTTTTGAGATGTACGCACGCCTTGATAAAAGTACACTCTGTCCACATTATCACGTCTGTCTCAGACTCCCACTAAAGCACTCGAGATCAGAACAGACAGTAAAACCATATCTTATAATTATAGAAGGTCCGTCTAGACTCCAGACATTCTTACAGGATCGCTATTGAAATTGTTCTAGTGATGATATCTACCGGCATCTGAAAAAAGGGACTAAACGCTGATACAATCCCTGGCGCTTAAACCCTTTTTCCCAGATGGCCGGGTGGATATGATCCGGATAATGAAGACTCTGTATCGTTCTTTCAAGTTCCATCGTCGGTCACTCCCCCTCCTCCTCCTCCTCCGTCTCCTCCACTACTCCGCCGCCGTTGTTGTGTTATCGGACAATGGCGGGGGACAGCTCCTATCAGTCTAAATCCCATACTATGTTCTTAAAGATACAATTTTCAAAAGAAATTATTATTATTATTATTATTATTGTTAAAGTACCTGAAGTGCTTTATCTATAAAGATATTGCGAGGGTGACCATATCAGCCATATCACTGGACTGTTGGACCCATAAATTCGTACTATTTTTAGATCTGGTTTTCTGGATTTAGCTCATGCCACTGTCTCTATACCCCCTTCATCCTTCCTCTTGCCTCCTTCCTCATACGGCTTACTTATACTTACACCCCCTCTACGAAACGGCCCCCAAGTTGGAAAGTCACTTATCCCGAGTCATAAGGGTATTAACCGAGTTGTACAGTCAAAGCCAACGGCCTGTAAAATACTGGACCAGAGCGAAGTCGGCTTTCAGAGAGGTGTTTTGTGAAGTTATTACCCAACACTTCACTCGCGGTCTTGGGTCGTTAGCACTCCGTAAACAGGTTTCCGTAACGTGTTGCAGAATTCCAGCCCTCACTCATGACCAGTTTTCGGTCCTTAAGTCATTCAACAGACGGTCGTTAAGATTGCTTGGGTAATGAACGCGCAGAGGATTTTGCGGGTGTTGAAAGACACGCAGAATATATGGCAGTGACAGATAAATCTACATACACACACTGGAAGGAGTTGTTTAGATATGTTTGTGATGTAATTTTAGAACGTTGATCACAACGACAGGTATGGCTCAAAGGATCTGAGCATTTCAGGTTTTTTTCCCTACAAGGAGTTTGTGACGTAAGCCAGATTTGCGCACAAGTTTTTGATACGTCAGCCAACTCTGTGCAACGCTAAGGACAGCATGTAATATGGGCGAAATCTAGCTGTGATTTTGAAATCCTAAGACGTTTTCAAGACTTAAGTTTGGTCGTTTGGTTGGTTGGTTGTTTGGTTGGTTGGTTTGATCTGTTGATTGGTCCGTTCGTTCTTCCGTTCTTTCGTGATCGTTGGTTCGTTACATGGTTGTTTGGTTGGTTGGTTGTTTTGGTTGGACAGCTGGTTTAAGGTTGGTTCTTCCCGTTTGCTTTTATTTTGCTCTCGTTTTGTTTCTTCGCCTTGAAAAACGATCACACTCCAACAGCTATCTCCACGTACCTGACTTACATGCACGAGTCTGAGTGCAGCTCCTCCGAGCACGGTTTCCCCTCTCTTTGATCCTCTCTAGTTTGTCAGGGCTCCTTCCTTTCACCATTAAGTAGGTCCATTAAGTAGGAAACTTCTTTCCCCCCCCCCCCCCCCCACCGCCTCCCCCCCCCCCCCCCCCCTTCCAACACCTGATTGTCTTATCTCTTTGTGGCATCTTCTCGGCCAGTTCCCAATCTCGCCGTGCGTACAAAGCTAAGCTTGAGGTCAGTTGTAGGTTTGTGCAGCTACTACTGCCAGAGTGCCAACTCTTCTCCTTCTTTTTCTTTTTAAAGAGAAGGTACAGTAAGTTTGTTGTCTGCTTGAAGGCGCCTGTTCACACTTCCGCCTGTATCTTCTGTTGGTTATCAGATTTCGGGAAAGTCAAAATCTGTGTTCAGTGTGCGTTGCCGACATGGCTTTACGATAATACGATAAGCTGGGTCAATGCCGCGTACAGCAGTGGATCTTTGTTTCAGTGTGGATGGTGTTGTCACTGACGTTGTTCCCGACGATGATGATGATGATGATGTTGTTGTTGTTGTTGTTGTTGTTTGCCCTCTGCAGTAGTGTGTCTTTGTTGTCGTTTGATTTCGTTCTTGTCGATGATTGGGGAGCCGGAGTGGCTGAATGGTAGAGCGTTGGACTTCCAATCCTCGGGGTCGTGAGTTCGAATCCCGGCTGGGGCCAAATATTTGTGCTGGCTTTTTCATCGTTGCCCCGTCTTTGATATCACCGGTATGTGGTGGAAAAGGACGTTAAACTCCCAAACACCCACCCACCCTCTTGTCGATGATTATAATGGACGTCGGATGTTCTTGTTGTTGTTGCTGCTGCTGCTGTTGCTGATGATGACGACGACGACGATGTTGATGATGATGATGATGGTGATGGTGATGATGATGATGATGATGGCCACCGTTGGCTGAATCACTTGGGAAGCACATTTCCATGCACCGTGGCTTTGGCAGCATTTTTCTGCCACTCGCTAAAAACTCCCTGTGGTGGCCAGGTATTCTCATAATAACGCTTTCTTGCACATTTATAATGTATTTCGCATGCACGTGCGAAATTCCGCGGACTGTGTTTCGATTTGGCACGAGACTGTATGGCCTCGCGCATGTACTTCATCACTATGCAAAACCCCGTGTAATGCGAAAATCATTATACGTGTATAAATAACTGGGGTGGTATTCATGAAGGCCTGTGAAAGTGTTTTGTCTTACGTCCAAGTTCCAAGGTCAAACGTCGTGATTTTTCTTTCAAAATTCTGTCCCTATTCTCACTACATTAATTTTGCACGGTACAATCAAAAGCCCTGGTTCGTTCGAAAGTTCATCCGTTCGCTATGTATGTACGCAAACTGCGAAAAGAATACTGACGTTACTTCTTTTATTTTATTCTACTGTACTGTTTTGAAAGATTTGAAACATTGCTAAATACTGGGTTTAGCGTTCCCATGACCAGGTGAATATTAAATTAATCTTTAAAATTGCGAACTAAGGTACACTTTGGTTAGAAAGATGGTGCACACTTACGCAGAGTGTTACAGACACTCTACACTTATAGTGCTCCCGACCTGACCTGTACCCAGAACACTAGTATTTGCACGTTCAGCGTATGTTTCTTCACACAGCAAGCACCAGCCGACTGGACACCGATTCGGCGATTCCGTACGTGTGCCAGTACAAACGCGCGTCTCCTTCCATCCATAGTATGTTGACCTATCGGTTATAGTGCCTCTCTCGGCAGCCATTGTCCGCGCTTTTCAAGTTCCCTGCCTGGTGTTTGGGTCAAGATTTTGATAACTGGATGTGTATGTAAGAGATCGTACTCGCTGACCAGGCTTCAGATGAGTGTGTGTGGGAGGGGGGGGGGGTGGAGCCGGCGGTGGCGGGTGGAGGGGGGTGGGTGGGTGGGAGAGGTCATTAAGTAAAACATTGGGCTGGTGTGCGTTGATTTGTGTTCCTGTGGAAAAGAGATAGTGGTGAATAAGGAGAAGTGTGTTCACGCTTATCGTTGCGTCATTACGTGGGGGTTTGGCTGATGCCGGCTAGTGCATCTGACCTCCGTTTTCTCTCTCTCTCTCTCTCTCTCTCTCTCTCTCTCTCTCTCTCCCCCCCCCCCCTCTCTCTCTCTCTCTGCCTGCGTGAGTAGGCCTACGTAGATAGACAAAGCCTGTGTGTGTGTGTGTGTGTGTGTGTGTGTGTGTGTGTGTGTGTGTGTGTGTGTGTGTGTGTGTGTGTGTGTGTGTGTGTGTAGCATTGACAACGGCAAGAATGAAAACTGGACTACTACACCAATGTCTTCTACCGTTGACAAATAAAGTTTCATTTCATTTCATTTCATTTCCTCTCTCTCTCTCTCTCTCCGCTCACACACACACACACACACACACACACACACACACACACACACACACACACACACACACACACACACACACACACACACACACACCGAATGTCCTAAAACAGTAGAAAGTTACGTGAGCAACTCAGTGACTGGAATGACTGACTAACTGTGCATTTACATAATTATTTCCTTAATACCGAGTCTCGGCATTCGCTACTGACCACTGATCACATTTCAACAAAATCATGAATATCTGTGTGTGCACTTGTGTGCAAGATTTACTTGTGTGCATGACTGAGGCCGGCTTCTGTTAGTGCAAGTTTTATTTGTTATTTTTGTGTCTTATTATTATTTTTATGGTGGCCTAAAATTTCCCTTCTGGGATTAATAAAGAATTTTGAATTTGAATATTCTAAACGGAATAGGAGCACCCTTACACATACCTTCCCCCCCCCCCTCTTTTTTTCCTCTCCCCTCCCCCTCTCCCTCCCAAGCCCCACTCCCTTGCTGCATACGGACAGGAACGACAAAACCAACATGCAAATTGTCTCCTTATTTCCGTCGAGTCATTCCGACCCATCTGACTTGAGGAAGACCGGAGGCGCAAGGGACAAATAACATCTCATGAATTGTGAGAGGATTTCGGCACCGTCTGACTGCCACCTAGCTACTGGAACGCCGCGGATAAGATGATAATTATGCAGATCATCTGCTCCCAGTCTAGACTCAGCCGCAGCGACACCATAAAGAAGGGGGAGATAAGAAATGGAACCGAATTTGTTTCGGTCAGCGCCACCGCATACGAAATGAAGGGGGACGTAACTGAGCCGAACGAGAACGTGTAATGGAGGGGTGGGGGAGGGGAGGGGGCAAGAATAATGGTAAGTAAACGAGTTTCTGAAGAACGTGATTTAGCTCTGTGCGCTGATGAGGGAAATCTGCGGTCTGAGGAGAAAGCTGGCTGATTGTGTACTTTGATATGAACAGAATTACTTGCTCGACCATGTTACTGAACTCTGCAAGGGGCAGGGGGAAGCAAGGGAAAATGAAGGTCAGTAGCCAAGGAAACACTGGGCTTACTTAGAACGTGCGTGCAGACATAGACATAGATCTAACACAGATAGTAACTCTATGGAACACAACACAATGCAAACGCGGGCGGGTGGGTGGGTGGGTGGGTGTTTTTGGGAGTTTAGCGCCCTTTTCCACTACATACGGGACCAGGCAACTGTTGTCTTCAGGCACCCGCTCTGCGAACTAAACTGAATACAAATTCTAGCTTTTGAAAGTATTTTATCTTGACACACTATTTGTTGGCTGTGAAAATCTGGTGGATTCTGGGTAGAAAACCAGTATATCCGGGGTCTGTGCGGGACCAGTTTTAGATCCAGAGCAGTCCACTTCTGGGTGGGACTCGGATGCATATTATCCCTTTCACTACCAGAGATCTTTTGGCCACTCAATGATGATTCACATGACATGCTGTACATGGGAAGCAAAGTGTGCCTATATGTAAGTTGTTTTGCTGGATTTTTCCCCAACCACTAGAACGACAACATTTTGAACAAGTTTGAGATCTGGGCTATTGGCGCGAGTCATCAAGTTCAGTCTGCCACCACGGCAGTGAATGGGTAATGATGAAATAGGCAGAATAGCGACTATGAAATCTGCTCAGGCACATTAACAAAAAAAAATAAAAACATCGACCGAGCCATTTTGTCATTAGCTGTAGAGTCTATCATCTAACGCTTTTAACGGACCTTGAATTCTGTCACTATTTGCACAGTCCACCAGATAAACTGCACACGTACATAGTACACCCCCCCCCCCCCACTGCCTTGGCATCGGGTTGAAGTTTCTATTTTGGACGTGTGGTGAGTGGTCCGCAGGGTTCTCCCCCAAGCCTGTGAGTCGCCAGATGAAGGGAGATTAGGTGATAGTGCTGACTGCCGGCCATGTGAAGATCAAGTGATTACCCGTGCTTGGCCCACTGCATGGGATTACAATCTTCACCTGATGGAGTCCGCCTGGTTGCTATAGTAAATGTGCAGTAAGAAGATCTGACGAACTGACTGGTTACTGTAGAAGATGTACAGTAGGAAGATCTGACTGAGTGACTGACTGGTTACTATAGCATATGTACAGTAGGAAGATTTACTGGTTACTATAGCAGATGTACAGTAGGAAGATTGACTGGTTACTATAGCAGATGTACAGTAGGAAGATCTGACTGACTGACTGGTTACTACAGCAGATGTACAGTAGGAAGATATGACTGAGTGACTGGTTACTATAGTAAATGTACAGTAGGAAGATCTGACTGACTGACTGGTTAGTATTGTAAGTGTACAGTAGGAAGATCTGACTGACTGACTGGTTAGTATTGTAAGTGTACAGTAGGAAGATCTGACTGACTGACTGGTTAGTATTGTAAGTGTACAGTAGGAAGATCTGACTGACTGACTGGTTAGTATTGTAAGTGTACAGTAGGAAGATCTGACTGACTGACTGGTTAGTATTGTAAGTGTACAGTAGGAAGATCTGACTGACTGACTGGTTAGTATTGTAAGTGTACAGTAGGAAGATCTGACGGACTGACTGGTTAGTATTGTAAGTGTACAGTAGGAAGATCTGACGGACTGACTGGTTAGTATTGTAAGTGTACAGTAGGAAGATCTGACTGACTGACTGGTTAGTATTGTAAGTGTACAGTAGGAAGATCTGACGGACTGACTGGTTAGTATTGTAAGTGTACAGTAGGAAGATCTGACTGACTGACTGACTGGTTAGTATTGTAAGTGTACAGTAGGAAGATCTGACTGACTGGTCACAAGTTACTATTGTAAGTGTACAGTAGGAAGATCTGACTGACTGGTTACTATAGTAAATGTACAGTAGGAAGATCTGACTGACTGATTACTATTGTAAGTTTACGGTAGGAAGATATGACTGACTGGTTATTATTCTAAGAGTACAGTAGGAAGATCTGACTGACTGGTTACTATTGTAAATGTACAGTAGGAAGATCTGACTGACTGGTTACGCACATGTACAGTAGGAAGCGCTAACTGACTGGACAAGTATTCCACATAGTGCGAAGACTGCCCAGCATGTTGCACTCGTGAGGATTCAAACACTGATGAAACGACAGTTACGTCACGTTGCCTTCAACCGTGCAGTTTCAGACGACCTGGATTCCCATTACCACTCACATTGAGAAAATTCGCTTGGAGAAAAAAAAAGAAAAAAAAAAAAGCATGACACAACAAACTCGTTGTCTACCGCTGATAAAAAGCAGCTTCCCAAAAATGCCGAATGAGATTTGTAATCAGCACGGATGAACTCTGCAATGTTCCT
This sequence comes from Batillaria attramentaria, assembly GCA_018292915.2. Lineage (NCBI taxonomy): Eukaryota > Metazoa > Mollusca > Gastropoda > Batillariidae > Batillaria > Batillaria attramentaria. The sequence goes on from JACVVK020000766.1 coordinate 33,358, forward strand.
TTGTGTTTCTTTGTTTGGTTTGGTTTATTTTTCTTTTTGATGTTGTTGTAGTTTTGGTTTGGTTCGTTCTGCGTGTGTTCTGGTTGTGTTCCATTTTGTTTTGTTTCGTGGGAAAGAAAAAAAAAAAAAAACCATCACTGACTGAGCGGGTGCAACAGAGTGCATAGCAGTTATACCCCAATGATCGAGATGGGAGATTTGAACCTCTGCCATGGCTGGGGTGGTCCAGGGCTCATCCTGGGAGCACAGCTGATGAGGGATCAGTCTCCACTTGGAGGCTGCTCATCCGTTATCGCCAGCTGATGACTGCAGCAGACGTGAACCACGTGAAGTGGCGTTCCGTGTCTTGCTCATCTTCTACACCATCCTTCAGTGGGCAGAGATCTGCCCCGTAAGTTCTGTGAAGTGAAACAACGTAAGTATACCCTGAATTTGCCCTCAGAGGGTTTTTTTTTTTTTTTTTCGGGAATGTACATGATACATGTACGATGAAGCTCGTTGTGTTTTGCTCTGCATATCACATCTTTTACTCGCCCCCCTCCCCCCCCCTCCCGCCCCCAACTTAAGTTCTGTGCAGTGAAACAACGTACTCTGAATTTCAGTGCCCTCAGGGCGGGAGCCGGGGTGGCCGAATGGTACAGCGTTGGGCTTCTAATGCTCGGGTCGTGAGTTCGTATCCCGGCAGGGGCCAAATATTTGTGCTGGCTTTTTCATCGTTGCCCCGTCTTCGATATCACCCGTATGTGGTGGAAAAGGACGTTAAACCCCCCAAACACCCACCCACCCACGCCCTCTGAGGGCTTTTTCGGGGAACAAAATGATACATGTACGATGAAGCTCATTGTATTTTGCTCTGCATATCACATCTTTTGCTCTCATCCCCCCTCCCCCCCCCCCCCCCCCACCACTCACTCCCCTCCCCCTCACAACCACTAGCCCTTATCACCAGCCTTCACACACACACACACACACACACACACACACACACAAGTAAGCAACGTCGTCGACCTGACGTCGTTACGGCCAGGTAGCTACAGTCAGGTTTCATCACAATCAAACATATTTCCCTCTTAAACTGTCATCATAAACTATTTCTGTCCTCCACGCATACCGGCTCTGATCACTGACTGTCACATCTCGTGACACAGTCCCCGATGCTGTACATTGCGCGATGATTCAGAAAACCTCTTTCCCCCATTTCACTCGTTCAGTGCTCCCGAATAAGGTGGCTAGGCTTCGCTGAAATCCATTTGTAGACAGTTAAAGGAGAAATTGGCGTCGCGTTTCGGTGATTGACACATGATGACAGTCCAATCGGGGCCGAAAATGAAACTGATTTGCCACTCGTAATGGGAGACTGGCCGGGAGACTGGAAGGTCTCTTGCACTAGACTGACAGCAAAATGTACTGTGCCTTCAGGCTTCAGCACGCGCTTGGGGCATACGGTCTTTTGGGGGGACTAAGCCCGAAATGTAATGTGCTCTCTGGTCTACGGCACGGGAAAAGAAGGACAGTGTACCTCAGGGGTGAGGTGGGTATTTCGGGATACGTCTATAACGTATTATGTGTGGTGGGATGAGGCGTGTTTGACAGACAGGCAGAAACTGAATTTTATTTTTTTTTTTTTTTTGGAAAGGCGGTGGAAGTTTTGGTCTTGTGACCAATTTTCATTTTTCGAAACGAGAGAGAGAGAGAGACACACACACACACACACACACACACACACACACACACACACACACACACACACGCACGCACGCACGCACGCACACACGCACACACCACACGCACACACACACACACACACAGTCTACGCTGACATAGACCGACAGTCAAACAGAGATAGACAGCCAGCCAGACAGACAAACAGACCGATAGAGACAGAGATACGAGGAGAGAAAGAAAGACAGACAGCACGAGAGAGGGCGACAAAGAAGAGACAAAGAAAGCTGCATGGTTGGAGTTGTCCCCCCCCCCCTCCCTTCCATTATTATAAGCGGTGCTTGTTCGTGCTCAGTAATTGTTTGTTTACTTGGCACAAATTGTATTGCAACTGATAAACCTGTTTACACCAACTCTTAATTATAGACAGAACGACGCAAAGACTTAGACTGAGAGTCATGCTATTTCACACGCTGACACCCAAGCTTATTATGTTTGACAATAGCAACGCCCGTTGTTTTTGCGTATAACCACTGCCCTGTGTAATTAGTGAACTAGAAATACCCAAACCGACACCCCAAGCTTATTACGTTTGACAATAACGACAGTTGTTTTGTTCCTTCACTACCGCCCTTAGTAATTAGCACACTCGAAATATCATAACTGACGTCCTCTTCAAAATACCTCCCGCGTTTTCGGTAATGTGAATGAGGTAGTTTTCGAGGTCTTCGCGAGGGCTAGGAAGACGGCAGGTGAGTGTTTGCGGTGCTATTGCAATTCAGATTTTCTAACGGCGATTTCATGCTCCGAGATGAAATAATAATAACGAAACTACTACCACTACCACTACCACCACCACCACTACTACTACTACTACTACCACCACTACCACTACTACTACTACTACCACTACTAGTACTACTACTACCACTACTACTACCACCACTACCACTACTACCACTACCACCACCACTACTACTACTACTACTACCACTGCTACTACCACCACTACCACTACTACTACTACTACTACCACCACCACTACTACTACTACTACTACTACTGCTGCTGCTACTACTACTACTACTACCACCACCACCACTACTACCACTACTACTACTACTACTACTACTACTACTGAGTTTTCTTCAACTGGCTCAAAGCGCCGTGAGGTGAGCCAAACGCGCAAGCTCACGTGAACCACACACATTCGCTCACACACTGGACATGAACACATTACAATTACGTGGGGCGAAGGGTCAGCTCAGCTATTTAAGTTTCGGAATTTAGAGTTGCATTCATTTCCAAATTTGGTGGACTGAACATTTCCAAAGCAGAGGGGGAGGAAGCCGGAGTACCCGGAGAGAACCCCCGACGATCGGCCCGAATGAACGGTGCCACAACCGGGAAGGTAAAATTCTTTGCCCCGCGTGGGACTCGAACCTGACCTCTCGCATTGGTGACGAAGTCTCTTAACCACTAGACCACCGAGCACGCACACATCTTTACATTGCAGCAGCGTTTTCAATTTAATCATTCGTCCACATATGGGATATGTGGTTAAAGGATACAAATGGACGAGGCCTCAAAATACCTTTATATTCCCTATTGGCCTCTGGCATCATAGTCACACCCTAAAAATGCTTCAACCTAGAAACAAAAATTACCATGAACAGACCACTCAAAGGTACACACTTGACAGGAGTATAAAAAAAATGAATGTCTCCTTTCCGCTCAGGCCTCTCTGGAGTAATGCTAGTAGGCTAGAAAGCCACTTCACCCAAATCCGCTCGCGTCAGCTTTGCCTCTCTTGTGCGCAAACAAATCCCATCTTCACTGGCAGTTTGCCAATCTCTTGCAACCCCCTGACATGCACTTTGCCCTACTGAATACAAAAATCACGAAAATCACGCTTCTTCGAGACAACAAAAATCACTACAAACTACCACACTGGCAGAACAGGGTCCTTCAAAGAAACACTGTACTTGGGCGTGTGGTGAGTGGTGTGCAAGGTTCTCCCAAGCCTCTGAGTACGGTCAATTTGTATCACTACGCCTGTGTCTCACAAAACGACCAGAAAACGACATTCACCAACACTTTACTACAATGCAAAGACGTGTGCATGTTTATTCTTCAAACACATGGCTTAGAGAAGCATCATGAAAAAAAAAATAATAATAAATGAAAGAAACATCAGGACGACATCCGCCGTTTTTTGGCTAACCACCGTGGGGGCGGAAAATGGTACGGAACAGACACCGACAAAGCTTGTTAACAATGCGCGAACAAGAATAGACTCCGCAGTTGTCAGGCCAGTCTGCTTCTGTTTCCAAGACTTTGAAACTTGCTTCCTAACTGCAAAGAACGTGCGAAGTCCCAAAATACCACCACATTCCTCAAGCATTCCAGGTTCCATTCTAAAGACAACAATGGCACAGAAAAGACAGGCAGTCTGGTTCAAACAATTAGCTTTTTAGCTGGGCGTTTTGAATTTTTGGTGTGTTAAAGACACCGTTTGCGCCCGGAAATGAGAAGGGAACATGCCACTTGCGAAGCTGTAGAGCTGACGGAGGCGTTGAGCTGATGCTGCATTTGGTCATGGCGGCTGTTTTGTGGACTTTGTTATCAGAGAAATACGACTTTTTGTTAGACTGCTGTGCTTTTTCTGTAAGCGTAGAGCCGAACGTTTGGAAAAGTAGACCAAGCAACAAGTGACTTCGAGTTTCCTGGAACGCTACGTTTTGGCAAAAGCAAACCATGTTTATACGCAATACGCCTGCTTTATTAGGGAAATATTACGCCGATCGAGTCTTCACAGTAATATAATTATGTGTATAAAATAGCAACACTAGCCTACCGTCATTTCGACAAATCCCTCCCGCAGTACCTCACAGAGAAGCTCACTACGTATGAAACATCCCGTTCACTTCGCTCATCTTCTGAGAAACTATTGAAAATACCCCGTGTCAGTCTGAAAACTTATGGCCAACGTTCCTTCAGTTACTCTGCTCCCCAAATCTGGAACTCTCTGCCCGTCTCACTTAGGAATCTCCCTACTCTGTCACAGTTCAAGGCACACCTTAAAACCTATCTGTTTCGGCAAGCTTTCAACTAATTTTTTTTTTACTGTATCCTCCCCTGTATCCCACGTCCGCCGTGTGTGTGTGTGTGTGTGTGTGTGTGTGTGTGTGTGTGTGTGTGTGTGTGTGTGTGTGTGTGTGTGTGTGTGTGTGTGTGTGTGTGTGTGTGTGTGTGTGTCCGTCGGTCTGTGTGTGTGTGTGTGTGTGTGTGTGTGTGTGTGTGTGTCCGTCGGTCTGTGTGTGTGTGTGTGTGTGTGTGTGTGTGTGTGTGTGTGTGTGTGTGTGTGTGTGTGTGTGTGTGTGTGTGTGTGTGTGTGTGTGTGTGTAGCGCGCACTGACTGCTCCAGCTCTTGGGAAGACTTTCTGCGCCATACAAGGACAATTTATTATTATTATTATGTGATGTTATGTCTTGACACAAGTGACTGATATTGGTACACGGATCAAACTCATTCGATAAAAAGTTTTCAACGTTTTGTATGCCAGACACGCGCCTAGATACTACCAGGAATCATTTTTAGCCTGACAAGTCGCTGTTAAGCTTGTGTCTGTCATCATACAACCCAGACACCTGCACAGTGACAGCATCTCAAAGGCCTCACGCCGTCACGCAGTTATCAAAGACTAAAGGAGTCAGCCATAGGGCTTGCACCACACTCAACCGCTGATAAAGAGAATTTGAATTTCGCCGGTTCAAAGAGCCTGTGGCCGAAAGACACAAATACACAAGGGCCTCAAAATGCCTATATATTCCGTATTAGCCTCAGGCATCATAGTCACCCCTAAAAATGCTTCAGTCTAGAAATAATTACTACCATGAACAGACCATTCAAAGGCACGCACCTGACAGGAGTGTGAAAAACTGAATATCTACTTTCCGCTCAGGCCTCACTGAAGTAATGCACGTCTACTTTCTCTTTAGGCCAGTGAGCCAGTTCACACAAATCCGCTTGCCTCACTTGTGCTCGAGGCAGCTTGCCTCTGTTTGCGAACGCCTGGCATGCACCTTGACCTACAGAACACAAAAATCACGAAAATCACGCTTTTTCATGACAACAAGAATCACTACAGACTAGCGCACCAAACAGGGTCCTGAAATAAACACCAAACATGACCCCACGGCCAGTTTGTGTCCTTACGCCTGTAGACGCCACTGTGTCGCATTCTGAGCTCTACGGATCATCAATATAGACTCCTTCCAGCGTACAGGCGCACTCACATGCGAAACTGTTCCAAACGTAAGTGGATTTCTGTGAAGTCCAGTGAACATGGAAACAGCGCCTTTAACAATGAGGTTCAGTTTTCGCCTGTTATCGTTTGTCGCTACACCCCGTCTGCATGCCTGCCATTCGCGAGTGGCGAAAGCATATTCCAAAAATACTGCCGTGCGATGGCAAAAGAATTCTTGTGGGATAAGGGACAAAAAGAAATTCACAAAAAGGGTTAATAACGGGACTGCAGTGATAACGGTGCGGACGAAAAAAAAAACTCGGTGTTATCAGTAAGAAAAATCTCTTTCATTCTTGCAGGGAAACTGCTGCGGCATTGTTGGGAAAATCGAAAAAAAAAAAAAAATAACTGTAGGAAAATCTCTTTTGCTCTTTGTTTTGCATTCCTTGTTTTATCCAGTGTTAGCTAAGAAATGCTTTGTATAAACAAATGTCATATTCACTCAGCCTATGATAAGGTCCCAGGTTTGGACCCTCGCTTTTACAACGCTTCGCTGCTGAAGTCCAATGTCGAGGATCGCCAACTTCCTATTTTAATTCGCAGTCATGACACTGATCAGAGACTACGAAACCAAACACACAGCTTGCAAAACGGTTTGTTGTTGATCAAAGGGATGCAATTTCTGTCAGTATGTTAGTGGCATAGTCGTTACTACAGCACAGTTTTGAAGCTCACTGACTCGGCTGTCTCTTGAACTCATGTGTCGTCTGCTCCACGTGGTGCTGGCGGGAAGTGAAACAGACAAGACCAGGGCCCGCATGTAAAAGTCGGGGTTATGGAGTTTAGCCCCGGGTTAAAGTCTAACCCCGAACTAAACTAGCTATAGGGTTAAATTTTCTGTTGTTTTTTTGTTTTAAATCAGGAAGCGGGTCCATTCCAGCAAGGTACATATGCCGTTATAGAAGGATTTTTATCTTTCTTTCTTCGCTTCCTTTTTTACTTAATTTTGTTTTGGGGTTTCTTCTGTCCTAGTCTGGGTTAGGCCCGTATCCGTGGGTTAAATAAACCTCGAGTTTTACATACGGGCCCTGGAGATACTCGCGCTCGGAACTGCTGCCTTTGTTCGGTCATGTCACAATGTTTCAAACTTGTATCTCTGTGTCAGATTTTTAAATATTTTCCCCCAACGCTAAACAGACATTACACTGGTTTCGTCATAGATTTAAAAAAAAAAAAACCACTCAGCATAGTGAAAGTTAATGAATGACAGTAACGGTTGCGTCTTCTCTATTGAAATTTTTGTCTCAAACCATCAATGAACGTCAACCTCCGTGTTAGAAGGTCGCTTACACAAAAAGTCTCGTTAAAACGAAAGAATTTACAGTCAGTAAACATGCAGTTACTCAGTGTCTGACTCGCTTGTACTCTCTAACTCACCGACTCATTCGCTCACTACATCAGCCAAACAGCCAACCGATCAGTCAGTGGGTCAAACAACGTATTAATAACTGATACCCAAAAAAACAAAATTCCAAATATGTCCTATACAATCTCAAACACACAAGATAGATCGCGATGAACTTGACAATGGATGACCAGGACAACGTCTCTCTCTCTCTCTCTCTCTCTCTCTCTCTCTCTCTCTCTCTCTCTCTCTCTCTCTCTCTCTCACACACACACACACACACACACACACACACACACACACACACACGCGCGCGCGCGCGCGCGCACACACACACACACACACACACACACACACACACACACACACACACACACACACACACACACACACACACACACACACACACACAGAGTGTCACTTCCTGTACAGCACCCTATTATTTGCACACACGAAATGTACAATATAAGGTACAGCAAACATCTTCTAACTGACATTCTCGGCGAGAACACCAAGATGAGAGACAAGAGAGCAAGGACTCCCTATAGCGCAGCGGATACAGAGTCCTCGGTCAGCGCAAGGACCTTCAGACGCTTATAGTGCAATGGATGTATCGAGTACTAGGTTAGAGGGATGGTTTAGAACGGGGGAGTACAAATGCCACTACCAGACGGCGGCGTAGATCGACGTGTTACCCTGAATAGCGTGTCCAGGAAGCAGCAGTACCGGGGATGGGGAGGGTGGTGGCTTGGCCGGCGTTGTGTTGGGGGGGAGGGGGGGGGGGTAGCGTGAGAGATGGGGGTCGATACTACGGCAATAACGGCCCGTGATATCCTTGATCCGTCATCGATGTTACGGAGCGATATACACCGACGCAGAGTGGTTCGAGCAGTCAGCAGCCATCTCATAATGAACTGGCCAGCACGCCTTGTTGGACATCACTCTGCTAGCAATCGTCGGCCATGTCCCGCTTGTCTGACCAGTGTCCGTATCAGGGGTGAATGAATTACTAGGGATCCCCGAGGGGCGGTTTTCGTGTCGATGTCTGGCTGACCGGTGTGGGTGAATGAATGACAAGAGTTCCCTAGGGCCGAGTTGGGGACTCGATGGTCAAGAACCAGGTTGCTGGGGGCAATAACGACAACAGAAAAAGGAGAGTAGGTAGTAGGTGGGCGGATGAATGTTTTGAGTCTTTTGTCTTTTGCCGACACTTTGTCCAACGGTGATTAAACTTCAAGACAGGGACACTAGGAAATGATGTTGTTTCCATAGTAATGGAAACAACATAAGAAAGCCTGTGCAAAATTGTGACGCTGTCGGAATTTGAACCCGGTGTCACAGGATATTTTGGAACCGGACGAATGGGAACCATTCCGATTTATCCTGGCCCTGGTGGCAGGATTTTTCGGAACCATTCCGATTTATCCCGCCTCTAGTGACAGGATATTTGAAAACCACCAGCATATTTCGGAACCGTCTAGAAGGTCATTAGCCCACATGAATTTTGTCTGCAAGGTGCGGGATAAATGGGAATGGTTCCGAAATATCCTAGGATTCTCGGGAACCGGTTCCGATTTATCCTGGTTCCGAAATATTCTACGACACCGGGACCTTCTGACCTTGAACTATCCATCATCCATCATGAGTCCAACCATCTACCGGTTAAACCACACGACTCCCCAAGAGAAGAAGGGAAGAGGAGAAAATTTTTGGACGTGAATTTCACACATTCACTCAGTTGGCGTGAAGCTTGCCGGAAATTCAAGCAATGTTATGTACAAGCAACAATAGCGATCAAAACTACAATCGGCGATAGCTGTCCTAAGAATCCATTTCGACAACACTGACACTGAGTCACGTTCTGTTGCCTTTAATCCTCAAAATCGTCCACAGTCTATTTCAGACTACGACACATCTCAGACGCTAGCAGGATTTCAAATCCAACGTGCCTCAGAATCACATTTTCCCACCAGACACTGAGATACTGGTGGCCTTGCCATTTGTACTATCAACTACAGGAACTTCGCTCCTGAGGCAAAACTCCCAATCACACTGTCAGCACTATCATCAGCATTCCTCACTCCCAGTTCGCATTCGTCAACCTAGATTAAAAGTACACCGGGATAAAAGAAGATGGCGGATTTTTCCTTCTGTTATTTAAATTTAAATTTTTGACGATAGATCCTCGCAGGCAAAAGCCGTAATCGATGTCTGAAATATGATCGGGCATACTTCTTTACACTGTAGTACCAAGCCGTAATCGATGTCTGAAATATGATCGGGCATACTTCTTTACACTGTAGTACCAAGCCGTAATCGATGTCTGAAATATGATCGGGCATACTTCTTTACACTGTAGTACCATACTACTAAAAGTTGTTTTCTGTAACACAGACCAACCAAATTCCGAACAGTTTCCCCAGTGCTACTCTGATTTGAATATGTAAAACAGCTCGCCTCTCGTCTCATCAGTTGATAATCACTGCACGCAAGTAGATCGATCCGCAAATAGCCGTGCACTTCGAGTTTGACTCGTATGCAGCCAAAACCCCTCCGCCACACAAAATTTAAAAAAATATGAATCCAGTTCTAAAATTCCGAATCTTTAATTGCTGAGCTGGCCCTTCGCGCCACGTGATTGTACTGTGTTTATGTCCAGTGTGTGAGAGAATGCGTGTGATTCACGTGAGCGTGCGTGTTGGGTTTAGGTCGCGGCGCTTTGAGCCAAATATTTGGGATATAGCGCCTGTATGAATGAGATTTTATTATTATTATTAACACACGATACTACCGAACTGTCACCGAAGCACTGCGTCAACAATTGATCACAACCGCAAAGTAGTTCCCTGGAAAATTGAGCCTAGTTTGACTATAGTCGGTCTAGTTGTACATCGTTAGTATGTTGTTAACAGATAAAGCAGCTTAGACATCTACTATGATATTGCCAAATACATGGCAAAGGACACCTGGAGATAAAGGACGCTTTTTCGTCAAATTTGAAAATGTAAAAAGCTCGGTTTGTCTGTGTGAAAGAAAGGGGTTGTGTATTATCACTAAGACGACGAATTAAACACGCGTGCATTCTCATGTTGTAGACATGTGGCTTTTACATAAACACAATCGCGTTGGACTTCTAATGCTCGGGTCGTGAGTTCGTATCCCGGCTGAGGTCAAACATTTGTGCTGGCTTTTTCATCGTTGCCCCGTCTTTGATATCACCCGTATGTGGTGGAAAAGGACGTTAAACCCCCAAACACACACACCCTCCCCCATCCCATCCATAAACACAATCGCTGTGAAAACTTGAATCTTGGTGGCACCAGAAAACAAGACCTCCGCCATCTTGAATAAACCCCGTGGAGTAGTAAGAGGAAAATGAATGTAATTTTAGAGGTAACATCAGATTCTTGCAGGTCCTAAAAAGACAGCGATAAAGTTTGTGGCCGTAGAGTTCTAGGCCTGATTATCACGTGGCCAAGAGTTTTATGGGAGATGACTAGTTTGAAGTTTCGGTTTATGTGCGTCGTGACCACTGTAAGCGGAGTTTGGTGTGTTCTGCAAAACGACTGTATGGATCTATAGATTTCCTGCAGGTGTTGCATCTGTTGCATGAAATGGCCCAGAACGGAGCTGGCACGATCCTCTTCCTACATGACGATGTTCTTCCTTCCCGCTTGACGATAGCCTTCCCAACATGACGATGTTCTTCCTGCTTGTCGGTATTCTCATGACGGGGGAGCCGGGGTGGCCGAATGGTAGAGCGTTGGACTTCTAATGCTCGGGTCGTGAGTTCGAATCCCGGCTGGGACCAAATACTTGTACTGGCTTCTTCGTCGTTGCCCCGTCTTTGGTATCACCCGTATGTGGTAGAAAAGGACGTTAAACTCCTAAACACCCACCCACCCACGCACGCGCGCAGAATAATAAAGGAAACTAACGGGACTCAAAATGCCCTGGAAAGGATCATCGGATAGGGTTAGAATCCAAAATCGATAGCGGTTTTTAGAATCAAGACGTCGGATCTACCGAACTAAAAGCATGACGACCGACTGCCAAAAGGATTCGAGGTTCCGGAACTGGAAATAAACTGCTGGAGTCAAACAGAGGCCAAGACACTTTGGAAGTGGCAGGAGATTCGGGGTTTATCTGTCTGTACAATATCATTCACCGAGAGACGTCGGACGTGTTAAATGTGTGTGCGGATTGCGACATAAAGCGGGCGGTAAGGGTGCCGTTAAAATTACGCGTGTCAATGAGGTGCCGAGGGTTTTGTTTTGTTTTGTTTTGTTTGCTTAGTTGTTGTTGTTGTTGTTTTGATTTGATTGTTTGTTTGTTTGGGGTGGGGGTGGTGGTGCTGTAATTTTTAAGTGTTGTTTTGTTCTTTGTTGTGTTTGGCTTTGTTTTGGTTTTTGCTGTTGGATGATTGTTGTTGTTGTTGTTGTTTGGTTGTTCGGTTGTTTGTTTTTAGCATTTTGTTTCTGTTTTGGGGAACTTTGAATTTTGTGCTTTTTTGTTATTGTTGTTTCAGTTGTTTTGAATTTTATAGGGGTTGTTGTTGTTGTTGTTGGGTTTTGTTGTGATTTCGTTTTTTTTTTGTTTTTTTTTTTTTGTTTTTTTTTTTTGGGGGGGGGGGGGGTGAGAGTGGAGGGGGGGGGGGGGCAGTGCTAAGGTTTTCTCTTTGTATTTTCGGGTTGTTTTTTTTCCTTGTGAGTGTGTTTGTTTCGGTATCCTGTCAGCTCACCTTACCATCAGTCGTTTCACTTTATCTTTTTTCAGTATCCATCTACCTTATAACCCTACTCTTGTCATCTCAACTTTTTTCCTTTTTGCCTCTCTGTTTGCTTCTGTTTTCGGTGTTTCCACTAAACCCCAGGAGAGTACACATCGAAATTCACTTGAACATATGTCAGTCACGTTAACCCAACTGATAGGTCTCACCTCTTTAAGAGTTCAAGGCCTTGGCAAGATCGCTAACAATGTCAGGCATCCGATCATTAATGGAACAGCCCCCTGGAAACGTGAGGAACAGTTTAAGTTGCAAGCGGAGCTCACCCTGCCACCAGTGCCCTTTTCCATTAGTCGTGTTGATATTAGTGATATCGCAAAGCTAAACACCAGCTAGGTTCGTACAGATAGCAGAAAACAGAAATTGCCGGTAACTCAGTTGAAGAAATCAAGTCGACGGCCGGTTGCGCGTATTCTAAATTTTGTCAGCTCATCTTAATCAAGTCTGTTTCCCTGGAATGTTGAGACTATCTGTTCTGGATCTGGCAGCACTGTAATAACTCAAGCCTCTTAAGAATGGATGTGACAGTAATTGTGATTGGATGAGAGAGGCTGCCGACTGCCGCGGCGTGAATTCTTACGGTGGATACGACTGGCTCAAATTCAGCGATGCTTTCTATGGCTTTCAATTTTTTTTTGTCGTTTTTTGCGATTTGGGTTAACAATTCTTTTCGACAGGCAACATAATAAAAATGTCTGTAACGACCAGCAAGGGAAATGAACTGAATAAACCCAATAGAATCGAACTTTTAAAAAAAAAATCATTGAATCGGCTGAACTCAGTCAGTGACGGCCTCGAAACCGCCGGTCTCAGAGTAACGGTATATAAACGCAAACATACATGAACAGACACCATAATTTTAAATACTGGGAAAAGATTGTACATCCTTTAATCAACTGTCCATTACAAAAAACACACAGTCAACATATTTCTGTACGATGCATATCGGTTATTTAAAAAAAAATATATATATATATATATATATATATATATATATATATATATATATATATATATATATATATATATATATAAAGTAACGGCACCATCAAGTTAAACTAAGTTCGATTGAAATTAGCTCACCTGACATATACTCAGCTGAAATGTACTCAACTGAAAGAAACTCAGCTGGACAGATCTGAATGATCAGAACTGATCTCAAAGTTGAATTGAATTGAATTGAATTGGATTGAATTGAATTCAGTGCACTCAGGGTCCGTCAGCTCAACTGGCCCGGTCACAGAGTCGACTCAACTCACGACAATTGAATTGAATGAACTGAATTGAACTGGCAGCAGTTTCTAACCCCAAGAACTAAGAACGTCCAGGCCCCACAGACTCCACTCCACGCTAGAGTCAGAACGAGTTTGCCAACAGAACCCCCGTTTACCTGTTTGGATCACCTGTCCGGCGCACTATCCCCCCCCCCCCCCCCCCCCCCCCCTGTTTGTACCTTCAGCTGTTGCGGCTTGTAAAATCTCCCTCTATCGGCGGCTTCCCATGCCAGGGGCAGGTAATTGCGGGCCAGCAGCCGTCATGGCCGTTTGGAATGGTGTGGATGGGTAGGTAAGCAAGTGGAGAGGGAATTGGACAGACTGATCAGCAAGGAAATTGTGCAGCTGGGAGACGGCTGAGTGAAATAGTTATCGTTCTTGAGATTGGTACAGATCTAGGGACCTAAGTACAGGGCATCCGGAGTCGCTACTGTTTTGGCTTTGGAGGGGTTCCTGGCTGGATGATTTGTGGACTTCTGGGAGGAGCTGGTGGAAGTTTTTAGCACTGATGGTGTTAGTGTTTTCGATCGTTATAAGTTGCTGCTGTGGCCGGTGGACAAATAGCTCCGCTGGAGAACTCCCCCCCCCCCCACCTCTCTCTCTCTCTCAGTCTTTTGTGGCATACCACTGACTGGGGTCAGATATTTGTGATGGCATCAGTTTTCTCGTAGCCAGTCGGTCTTTGATATCACCTATACGTAGTGGAAAAGGACGTGAAACTCTCAAAGACCTACCCACCCTCACCTCTCTCTCTCTCTCTCTCTCTCTCTCTTTCTTACCGGCCACACACACACACACACACACACACACACACACAGGATTGAAACCGTTGCTTGCAGTACAAATCAGTACTTATTTATTGATATTTTATTCACTGAGGAAGTCACGTCAAACCTGTTTTCTCAGTATAACAACTTCTTTCAAGTTATCTAGTAAGTTTGATCTTTCAAACTCACCAGGACAGTTGTATATACAGTAACGCATGTCAGTAATCCTTCAGTACAGCTTGAATCGAACCGTGCGGTCTTGCATAGCAGGGTGAAAACACAAGAATTGTGCGAGAAAGGGTTGAATAACACCAAAATATTGACTAGGAAAATGTATAATGAAACAAAACGACAAGGTTTCATTCTTTCTCTCTCTCTCTCTCTCTCTCTCTGAGTCGTCTCCTTGTTTCAAACGTTCGTTTGCTGGGTCTGAAAAAAAGAACAAATAGACGCTGCATCCAGTGAAAGGTGCAACCATGATGCTGTTTATTTTGGAATCATGTCGACTTTGGGGTGATCATTTCTGTCATTAGAATGTTGACTTTTCTGGATTTATGTTCCTGTTGCTACGCTCAGCTCTTGTTGTCTTTGGTTCTGCGTTTTCTTGTGCGCAGTAAATCTGCTGTGGGAGGCACATGTGCAAATATAAAAAGACATAAGTTATCGTTTGTTCAAACATTGGAGTTTCAGGGATGAGGGAGAACGGGGGGGGGGGGGGGGGGGGGGGCGGTGTGGTAAGAGATACTGGAAGTTGGGATGCAGAATTACGGGGGAGGGGAGGTGTCAGTGTGTGTGTGTGTGTGTGTGTGTGTGTGTGTGTGTGTGTGTGTGTGTGTGTGTGTGTGTGTGTGTGTGTGTGTGTGTGTGTGAAGGGAGGGAGAAGGGGGGGGGGGGGTCGACATGCATAAAGGACTGGGAGGCAGATTTACGTGGTGGGGTAGTTTGGGGGAGGAGGGAGTTGCCGGGACAGGGGGTTGGGGAGGGAGTGACTGTGTGGTATACAAATCTTTAGCGTTCGCTGATCATCTATCTTCTAATGTCTGCCATGCTAACAGAAAAATTCTAGCATCTCCCCAGAGGCTGCCATCAATCATTGTCGTCGCTGTTGATTCCTCAGTGTTCCCAAAACGTTCACCTATGCACCTCAGCTCCGCCACCATCCAGAGGGGGAGGGCAGTCAGCGAAGCACTGAGATCTCTGTAGAAGTGAAAGGCGGCTGATCTCATATCACTGACAACCCGGTGATGCTTCAGTAAAGGTGCGAGGAAGAAAGAGAGACAGAGTGAGACACATTCTGACTTCCCCCAGTTACTGTGGCTAAAACCGTATTATTGAAGGCCGGATAGAACTCATAGGCACGGTAGTGCCGATTCTACAAGCCGTGTTCTTTCTGTTCTTCTGGAATGGAGTGAAAGACACAGAGCCTCGGACTGGGAGACAGAATGAGACTGAGACACGTCAGAGAGAGAGAGAGAGAGAGAGAGACGTCAGAGAGAGAGAGAGAGAGAGAGAGAGAGAGAGTTTATTTCGGGGCAGAACTGCTAGGCAGGGACTGCCTTTCAATATTCCCTGTTCAACTAGAAATAATGATGTGCTTAGAAAAGAGAGCTAACCTCAATGGTAAATAAAGATAAAAATAAAAAAGAAAGTATTCAAGGAACGCATACGAGAACTGGCATGGACAAAGAGAGATGCCATACCCAAACTGGAGATGCGCTAAAAGTGCACACTCCTAAATCTTCATATGTGCGCTGTATGACACGGGATTCAAGTCTGAAAGAGAAAAAGAGACAGACATAAAGAGGATGTGCAAACCAATATCTGCCCCAGTGCCTCCAAACTAAAAATAAAACGAACTTTGAACGGACCTGATGATGATGATATTGAATAGATGATTATGTTGACGATCTCTTCACGGAACATCATTTACCTGCTCGAGGTCCTTCAGCACCGGAAGAGCCATTGAAAGAAACAGAAACATTTAAAAAAATAAGTACCAGCGAGGAAGCATTATGAGAACAGGGCAAGAGAAAGAGATTGTATTTTTTACTGGGCTATCTCGCTACCGGAATGTATCTTTGTGGAGTGCAGCTGAAGAGGTGCTTCTTCAAGTGCTCGTGAGTTGAGATCACGCTGTCAGCTTCTTTCAGTTTCTCCAGAATGAGCATTCAAAAGGCTTTTGGGCACGATTCGTGAACGTTCCTGACCTGCACATTTCTTGTGCCTTCCACATCACTGTAACTGGATGAACCGGCGTTGGACTTGAGCCGGGTTCGAACAAAGACTATAAATCCGCTATAGCGCAGTGGATAATATTGGAATCTTTGGTTCGAATATTGCATTCCGACAGGGCTGGGGAGCCGGGGTGGCCGAATGGTAGAGCGTTGGACTTCTACTGCTCGGGTCGTGAGTTCGTATTCCGGCTGGGGCCACATATTTGTGCTGGCTTTTTCATCGTTGAGCCGTCTTTGATATCACCCGTATCTAGTGGAAAGGACG